>JAMKCH010064900.1:0-29683 GCA_023653785.1 Ophioderma brevispina | reverse complement strand
CAATTGCTCAAAATAATATATTCTCAAAAAGAGATTCGACCAGTCAAGAAAAAATTGAAGGTGTTGTGGAGAGGTACGTCAGTGGCAAGCCAATTTTTCAAGCCAGGGGAAGGGGCTTGCAACAAGGTCGCCTATATCTACCAGAAGCTCTGAATCTACTGATGACAGGGAAGAAAGGGCAATCCTTAATTAAAAATTTCGGTTGTGGCATTCTAAGGGCATGGTGCTCTCCATTCCTAAACCAAGTGCACATGAAGTGTGCAAAAATACCACTAATTTCATTACAATCGTGTTCATTTTTGGTCTTTGAACAGTCTTGTAAGTGATAATTTATACTGATTTACGCACGAAGCGCACGGAAATTTTAATAAAATGCAAATTCAATTGATTAATCAAACACTGCAAAATCAGTTTGGCTAGCTTGACATGACTAATTTCATTATAGTCAAGTTCAATTTTGATCTTTGAACAGTCCTGAAGTGACAATTTATACCGATTTGCGCGCGAAGCTCGCCGAAATTTTACTAATTTAAATACAAATTCAATTGATTCAAACACTGCAAAATCAGTTTGGCTTGCTTGACATGGTTAAATTGTGTTAAGTTAAATGATATTATTAACCAATTCTGTTCTTGCCTTTTGGACAAGTACTTTCATTTTCATTTAAATTAACTTCGTGACCCCCTTCTTAAGGGTTCGCGACCCCTTTTGGGGTCGCGACCCCCAGGTTGGGAAACCTTGATCTATACACTATAAGACAGACAACATTTGCATTTATCTAGGATCAGGCAAGTAATTTATCCTCTATGAACAGCCTTGGAAATTTCCAAGCATGGGTACAATTTTCATCCACTGCAATTTTTTAATGATCTAGATCCTCATCGGCAAATAGTTTATAATTCTACTGCTTCTTTATTATGTAGATTTATGCTCTGAGCCAAAATTTCTTGGACATAACACGCGCGTTGATCTTTGCGTGTACTGCGTCTACGTGCAACACGATGGCGCGCCGTTTTGGCGGGAAAGCGGGCATAATGTTCTAAATTGTCAAAATAATTATGAGCCAGAGTATAGTACTTAAAAATGTACACAGCCTCTAATATCATTATTTTCATTATAAAATAAAAAAAATCAATACTATTTTGTTATGAAATAATTTTATTAGATTATTTAAGCGCCAAATCCATACTACATTGTTTAAAAACAGATTATGCAAATATTTGCCAATGAGATTCTAGACGCAATGTTCCCGGAACCACCGTAGGTGGCGTAGCTCACGACTAGGGCTTTGGCGGAACTCTCTCAATAAGTTTCGAAGTGAAATACCAGGTAATGACCTAAAACGCCCCAGATATCTATGATGTAGCCAACATTTTAACATTGTATCGCATGGAACGCCTTAGAATGGTTTCAACAGGGTTGGAAACGCTGCAAAACATACGAAACAGCATACATCTGAGCCAAAAAGTGAATTTTATGATTTTATTTAAATGACCCGTGATGTCACGATAAGCATCAGGGGGGGGGGGGACAAATGATCACATGATTAAGCCATCTTTTGGAACATTCGGATGCTCGGGAAACATCACCCAAACAATCTTTTTGTCTTCAAATTGATACCAAATTTGACCGATTTGGAGTAATTGTTTAGATTTTACAATCAAATCATTATTCGCTACGCAAAAGTGTAAATTTAGAATTTTTTGGCTTTTTTTTAAGTAGGTAAGGTTTAACTATTATATTTTCAATATTAACAAACAAAATCCCGCATAGTGCAGTTGGATAAGAGCGGGACTCAAGACCCGGCGATCCAGGTTCGACCCCCACACGGGGCATATTATTTTTTTGCTTCCTCTTTCATCTTCCTATAATTAATAATTTTAGGCACTAATGGTATTCAAAATACTAATTAGATTTTAATTTCATTTTTTTTCTCGAAAAATACGTGTTATAGACCGGATCAGACTGTATCAAATGAATACACTCGTACAAGATGAAAAGTATTGTCAATACCGTACCAAAGGGTGGTGAAAGCTGGCGATACACAAAGCAAATATTATCATGATGATGAAAAACATAAAAATCAGTAGGTGAGAGGATGCATTCCCCCACCACCAGAATCCTTCATCAACAACAATCATTCTCCAAGCACAGGAGCATAACACAAAATTATGTGCAACATCAAAACAGTTCAAGACATGTACCAGTACATTGAAATCCCTTCAGCATGCCTTCAACAAACAACCCAAGGGCCCTGGGAAGTTATTTGGAATTTTCATTATTGATGCGATATCCATGTATTTAGGATTGGCACATGTCTATACCCATCATGCTTCCCCCCCCCCCATGCGCCCCGGGGGATGCGCCACAACATCTATAAATGTATAGCTAGCCCCTTTCATCTGGCCAGACGCAACACATGGCATCTAGGCCTATCTCTAGTTCCGAAAAACTCTGGATTTTGCAGTGGATAAATATCATGCCCCTATTTTGGAAGTTTCCCAGACTGATAAAAGAATTTGTGGTGAAATTAATATGCTTTTGTTTGGCTCTAACAAAAAAGAGGTAATGTCAACGCCAACAACTACCTTATGATATAACAGGTCACATACACCTTCTACCCTTTTGTAATCTATACACTATATGTAGTGAAGAAGAACCAAGAAATCCCAGATTAAAGCCTTTTATCCTCATGTTTCCTAGTTTGCAAGTTTTCTTGGTTCTGCTTCTTTGTTATGTATAGGGCAAGTACAAGTGGTATGGTTCTAATTTTTATATTACACAAATCAGTTGATTAATACAATTATATATTTATACATGTACTTAATCCTGTCATGATTTTTTGCATGTCTTAAAGCAATAACAGCACATTTTTGGAAGTGCCTCCAATTTTTAAAATTTTTGCAGTATTACATTGCTAATTAACTATACTTGTGGGTGGCAAAGCTCATAAGTCTCTGTGTTACAAAGAAGGAATTTTGTAATTAGAATAATCTCTGAAATCCCGATAAAAATTTAAAGGCAGCTGGAAATGTCCTTCCAGTAAGAAACAGCCAAGAAATGATGTCATGTATGAGTCTATACTCATCCGTTAGCTGTTCCTTTGGTTTATGCAAGTTAAGGTCATTTACATGAGCTTGCATTATTTCAAAATGGACGGACAGAAATTTGGCATTTCCAGCGCCACAGTTACATTACAATCGGAGCTCCCCAATTCCAAAAACCCTTCTTTTATGACAAATACATAATTTTGAGCATTATCGTTCACAGGTATAGTTTATCATACAATTACCAACACAACTCTTGCAAAATATAACAATTTGGAAAATTGCGGTTCTCGAACCACAAAGGTCCCCCGCCCGTCATGATAGTAAATGGAGGGAATATAATTTTAAGATCACAGGATGAATTGTGATGGAAATAAGTGGTTCTCAAACCACTGAGGCTGCTGCCATAGCAGTTGCAATTTGACGGTATCAAATGTTGACTACATTGACCTTAGATGACCCTAATTGACCTTGAAATGACCTTCACAATTTTTGGTTTAGAAATGTTGACCACATCCACCAAGTTTCATGACCTATCACATGTTGAGTTTGTTGACCTTGAACAAACCCACGACCTTGAAATGGCCTTCACAAATTTTCAGCAATTAATGCTTACTACTACACCCATCAGTTTTCATGACCATACTACCATGTGTATGGATTTGACCTTGGATAACCCCACATGACCTTGAAATGACCATCAAAATTTTTGGCACTGAATGTTGACCACACCCACCAAGTTTCATCATCCTACCACATACTTAGTGATTTGACCTTGGATGACCCCACATGACCTTGAAATGACCTGCATTTTTTTTGGCACTGAATGCTGACCACAACCACCAAGTTTCACCACTCTACCAGATGAAACGTATTGTCAATACGTACCAAGGGTGGTGAAAGCTGCGATACAAAATCAAATATTATCTGATGATGAAAACATAAAAATCAGTAGGTGAGAGTATGCATTCCCCCACCACCAGAATCCTTCATCACCAACCTCATTCCCGCTCCAGCCAGGAGCATAACACAAAGTTTGCCAACAATCCAACGTTTCAAGACTTACCAGTACAGTGAAATCCCTTTAGCATGCCTTCAACAAACCCAACCCCAGGGCCCCCGGGAAGTTATTTGGAATGTTTCATTATGATGCGATATCCATGTTTTAGATTGGCACTGTCCTATACCCATCAGGCTTCCCCCCCCCTGCGCCCCGTGGTGCGCCCCAACATCTATAAATGTACCGCTAGCCCCCTTCATCTGGCTGGCCCCAGACTCAACAATGCATCTTTAGGCCCTATCTTCAAGTTTTCCGAAAACTCGGATTTTGCAGTGGAATAATATCATGCCCCATTTTTTGGAAGTTTCCCAGACTATATAAGAATTTGTGGTGAATTTAATAGCTTTGGTTTGGCTCTACAAAAAGAGTAATGTCCACCGCACACTACCTTATTATATAACAAGGTCCACTCACCTTCTTCTACTACCCTTTGTCATCACTATACACTATATATTATGGAAGAAGAACCATAACTCAGCCCAGATTAAGCCTTTTTATCCTCATGTTTCCTAGTTTGCAAGTTTTTCTTGGTTCTGCGTCTTTTGTTATGTCAGGGCAAGTACAAGTGGTATGGTTCTAATTTTTATTTACACAATGCCGTTGATTACTACATGTATATTTTATAATGTAACTCGTAATCCTGGGGTCAGATTTTTTCATGTCTTAAAGCAATCCGCCCATTTTTTTGGAAGTGCCCCTCCCAATTTTTTTAAAATTTTTGCAGTACTTCCATTGGCAATTAACTATACTTGGGGTGGCAAGCTCATAATTCCTGGTTCCAAAGAAAGGAATTTTGTAATTAAATAATTCCCTGAAATCCCATAAAATTCACAGGCCGCTTGGAAATGTCCTTCCAGTAAGAAACAGCCAAGAAATGCCAGTACTGAGTCCTCATTCCGTTAGCTGTTATCCTTGGTTTATATGCACTTTAAGGTCTTACATAGCTTGCCTTATTTCAAAATGGACGGACAGAATTTGGCATTTTCATTAACATATTAACATAAGAATAAACATTTTAAACCCTTTTAAAAAAAAACCCTTTCTTTTATTACAAATACTCATTTTTGAGCAGTAAAATATCGTTCACAGGTATAGTGGTATCACACATTACCAACCAACCTCCTGGCAAACTATAACAATTTTGGAAAAGGCGTTCTCTAACCACAAAGGTCCCCCGCCCCGTCACGATCAGTAAATGGAGGAAAATATATTTTTAATATCAACAGGTGAATTTGGCTTGAAATAATGGTTCCTCAAACCACTAAGCTGCTGCCATAGCAGTTTGCAATTTGACGGTATCAATGTTGACTACATTGACCTAATTACCTCAGATTACCTTGAAATGGCCTTCACAACATTTTTGGTTTAGAAATGTTTGACCACAATCCACCAATTTTTCACATGACCAGCAATGTTGATTTTGTTTGACCTTGAACAAACCACGACCCTTGAAATGGCCTTCACAAAGTTTCACATTAATGCCTTACTACCTACTACAAAACCCCCATCAGTTTCATGACATACTCCATGTGGTTATGGATTGTGACCTGGATACCCAACCCCACCTGACCTTGAAAATGAACCCACAAAATTTTTTTTGGCACTGAATGTTGACCACAACCCACCAAGTGTCATCATCCTACCACAAACGTAGTATTTGAACCTTGGATGGACCCCACCATTGACCTTGAAATGACCTGCTTTTTTTTGGCACTGAATGCTGACCCAACCCACCCATTGTTTCAATCCATTCTAAAAATCGACCCCACCTATTTGTGTTTACTGTGTGACCCCTCATGACCTTGAAAATGACCTTCCCCCAAATAGTTTTTGCAGTTGAAGGCTGACTGCACCCACCAATTTCATTGCGGGTCATCCTACCCTTGGTTGTGAACAAGGGCTATAGCATTTAATAATTCCATTTGACCTTGAATACCCTCACATGGACCTGAAATGACTTCAAATTTTTGTCACTGAATGTTGACCCACCCACCAAGTGTCATCACCCTGCCACATTGCCAATGCTTATGCAATTTACTTCATTTTTTTGACCAAATTTTTAATTTTTTAGGTTTTTTCTTTTTTTAAATTTTTGACCTTTGGCACATGACCCATCTCCGAACCCATCAGCCGTCCGCCTACTTGGAGCGACCATCGAGTGCTAAGATGGAAGCCCACCCCTTGCTTTATATAAAAAATATCATGTTACAAGGTTTGGTATCACTTGAAACCCTATTTTTTTGACCATTTTTGACCTTTGACCCAGAACACAGACCCACTTCGGATCCCGGCCCACGCGTACTTTGAGCAAATACAATCTATGGTTGCGAAGATGGACAAACGCCCCCGCTGCCTTATCAAAAAGATATCGGCGTGGGACACACACCAAACCACAACGCACGGACGAAGATCATTTCTATAGTCCCCCTTTCCCAACAAAAGTGTAGCGGGGGACCAAAAATTGTGCTATTAGTTCGCCTTAACACTTTTGTGAGGCCCATCACACAAGCTCAACCCTTGAGATTGGTTTCTACCTTTAGTATGCCCTATCAGGAAAATTTGGCCACATATTGTCAGATACTTAAGCTGTTGTATTTTTTATCAATTTTATTCTTCCCCATTTTGAATGAAATTTCTTTACAAAATGCCTTTTTGCTAGATTGGGTTGTATATTCTAGTGGCTAAGTGAAGTGAAAAAAAATCCAATGCAAATTTAATTCTCAATCACTCCTCACTGCGTATCATACACACAAGACTGTACTGCAAAACCAAACAAACAAGCCTGATTTGAAATATCACATGACATTTTAGAGGGGAATGATATTTCGTTCTGGAATTATTTAAGGAATAACATCTGAAAGAACAAGAAAAAACACAACATAAGCCCTTTTTTTTTACTTACCATGCCCAGGAGTCAATCATTTTTTCTGTTTGACCCTCATGAACTGTGAAATAGTCGTCCTGCTGCAAACCATCCTTTTTTCATTTGAAAAGTAAAATTTTAATTATTTCAAAATGTTGTTTTTCCATGCTGTCCCTTTTTGATCCACTGAAGGAAGTGTTTTTTTGATTTGTGGGGAAAGTTACTTTAAAATTTCCAGCTAGTCCTGGTGTAAATATATTCTTGGTGTAAGACTTGGATGAAGACTCATTACGTCTAATCCAGATAAAGCCCATAAACACCATTCAAATCCTATACAGGTCTCAGAGTGATATTCGGTGCAGAAATTTACATGAAGTACATACTTTAATCGATATTCAATGAAATATTTCATACTTTTTTTTTAAAGCCACATCTTTTTAGAATAGCATTGGTACTTTGAAGTGTCCATATTATTGTATGGTAACAGAACTCACAATTTTTTTTCGGGTCACTTTTTAGAGAAATTTTAAGCGATCCTAACCCAGCTGGGCAATCCTTTCTTTGAGACAAAAGCCATTATGATTGGCTAATTAAATTGTATATTAGTTTGTAAAAAAAATAATTGGAAATTCCCAGCTTTCCAAAATTTCAGCTCTCGCTCTCTTCAGTCCCTAACCCCCCATTCCATCTTGCTGATCGGCTCAAAAGATCACATAAGTTCCAACGTTACCATTAGCAATTAGTACTCATGAGGTTAATTTTACATACTCCCAGCCCAATAGAGATTTTGGGGCTAAATAAAAAAGCTAGAGGACCGGCATCCCCTCTCGTATTCAACAAGCTCACTGGCATGGCTTAAGTATTTACCCACCTACCATTTAACCGCCTCTCCCATTGACAACATAAACCTGCAGCATGGAAAACAAATATTTGTTCGCCAGGTGAAGGCCGGTTATAAAATGATCCTCAGACATCCCAAGACGTCAAGGCATGTGCTTTTGTTAGAAAAGTTTCTCCGTCGCAAAGATCAGGCCCATTATGGTCTTTCAGATTTTTTAAATATGGCTTCTAAATAGCTTGGGCGACTAGTATTTTCCAATAGCTTTTGCTATGAGTGTGGAGATTTTTTAAACACGTAGTAGTGGGCACAGTTGTTGTATTAAATTTTTTAAATCATATGGATTTGGACCTAGGTGCAAACATCACCCGCCAACTTTCCTTGCTCATTTTAAAGTATTATACTCGCTAAATAAGCTGTTTGTGTGCCCCTGTAAAGAAACTTTTCAGGAAAACCCCCCAACGGCTTTGGGCCAGATATGCCTTCCTAACTTAATGTATAAGAAACATAATTTCAAAATATGGCCAATGTGCCATTTGTACTGGTTTACTACGACACGTGATACTGTATTTTAGAATCTAAAGCAATTCTCTCATGGTTGTGTGCATAACGTAATTACTGTACAACAAACCTCCTTTGGGCAGAGTCCATATGTACCTTAAACCACCCAACCCCTCTTAAAAACTTTACAGACAAATTGTTTTTTTATTCCTGGCATTAGGGTGTATTTGTGTAGTGTGAGACCAGTCAAATGAAATTTGCTTCTGTAACAAATATTAAAGGGGGTCATATGGAAACTCTTTTCCCCTTTTTGCAGCAATAATTTTCACATGGGTTATAAGAACCATTGTTTTATCAGTATTCAATTATTGCAAAAAGGGATTATCTTCCATATTTGCAGTTTATAAGAAACGGATTTGGCCATCAATTTTGGCAATTTGGTGAAAACAAATCAATTCTTTTGAATACAACTGTTTTATGGTATATGAACATTTTGTGTATTGAAAACTTTTGAAGACATCCTAAGGATTAAAGATGACTTTGAAGCAGTTCTCTCCAGTGTTCAATCCTAATAAACTTCAAGCTCATGTTAGAATCTCTCGTCCTACTACAAGGAATAATCCCAACACACTCTTTCCAGTACCACGGCATCTCAACAAGGAATCCATAAGTTGATGTTTTTGCAGGTTTAAAAACAGTGTTTCCTTGGTAATAACCACTCTGTTTGCACGCTGCAGAACGTCACAGCAAACGTGTATCGGATACAAGGTTTGGATTTCACCTTGATCAGCCATAGCCCGTTTGGCAGCTGCCCTATTTGCCTTCTTTCTTGGAAGTTTATCTAACACTAGATATACAAATATCCCCTCCCCATACTGTCAGTAGGATAGACACTTGTTACCGTTTTTTGTAATCCTAACTTCTTATTCTCCATATAATTCTATCGTCGGGCTGGGGCCGGCATATTTTTAAGGAGTTAAGCAATTGTGATGTTGCCTGTAGATTGGAGAGCAAAACAAAGTCAATATTATTATCTTGACACAAGAGAAGTTTTTCCTACAATGCACTTCAAGGCCCCCCCCAACTCAGAGTTTCCGAAGGAGGCCTCTCAAATAACCATTGTATGTTTTGCAAAAATACTGGTTTGTCCACACACGATCACTGTTGAAATAGTCAAGTGCATCAATGGTTCCTTCCACAAGAAAATCATAACTTTGTTAATAAAATTCCAGTCCAGAAACTTCCTTACACAAACAATACCACAGTTTCCTATGGTACCGTGATACAAAAAAATGTCTGTTACTTACTACTTGCCTCACAAAACGAAACGTCCCCAATTCATCTCAACTTGAAATTAACCTTACGGTACCTCTAGTTTCTCTTTGACTATTTGTAATTAACGGTAAAAACCACACAAAAAAATATTTTGAAATCTCCAAGTCAAGCCTTTAAAGGCATTTTCAGAAAATCCTGGATTTTTGCAACATGTTTTTTACCAAGTATAGGATTCCTTAAGTGTTGTGATAAAGGCTTGTAAACCACCTTACTCAAAAGTGCCACCTTAAGGGTATCCTGTCCCCTGCTTTTCAAAAAGGGTGCCTGCCTCTGGATTTCCACCATACTAACAGAGAAACAGGTATACGTCCAGCCGCCCCCACTCTGCAAATGAGGTGGGGTTGTTTTGGTGACCCTCTCCTAAGTATAACCTAAAAACTGAAAGAAAAAATGGTGAGATCCTGGGTTTGCACATCAGGTTGCTATCATATTCAGTACAGAATCCTAAAATGAATTCAAAAAAAGTTTGTTCATTGAATATGTTATTTGTGAATCCGATCAACCAATTTTAAAAACCCGAATTCTTACAGGAACACCTGACTGAAAAGTGCTCTACCCTCCAGGCCAGGTCAGAAGCTCAACATTTGGGGATAACTACCCTAATTTCATGGATTTATTTGGGTAGGAGACTATGATTGACTTAAAGCAGAAAGTTAGCTTTAAGGTCTTATTGGGTTTCCATTGAGGGATACATGAATTTTCATCCTTCAATCTTGCTCTTTTGTACAGAAACAAACCGGACAGTATTTAAACCGGGGTGGACACCCCTCTAAGGGACAAATCTGTGTTAGCATTTTAAAAAAGCCTTACACTGGAGTTGCCTCTCCAACTTCACTAGTGTTGCGTTTAAAACCCTTGTGCACTACCACCTATGATACAATCTTGAACTGGCTCATTGCAGGAACACATGAGATAGCCCTCTAGTACCACTCAAAAAAAGTGCCTTCATACATCTGTGTAACCCCCACCAACCACCACCTTCTTACAGTATCTCTGATTTGCCTCTTTACATATATTGCCCTCCAAAACAATCCAAAATATGATAGTCTTGCCAAATGTTTAACCCAAACACACACAATTTAGAATTTTTCAGTTGTCTTATTACCTTTCAGATTTGTTGTACAAAATAAAAAGCAAACCTTAACAGGGCATTACTCTACAAGTGTGCCACACCCTAAGACTGGTTTGTGGGCTACCCTGGGGATAGACCAACGCGCCTGCTAGAAAATGCAATGGAGTAGCCTTGTCCCTCTTAGGGATCGAAGGTCATCTGGGGTGGTTATATATGGGGCTAAAATTGAAATGTCCTTCAATCATTTGAAACACATACCCACTTGTTGGTATGATCCAAAAGATTAACCAAGGGACCGCGATGTGCGCAAAATGTCACCGCTGACTGTTGCCATCATAAATGACAATTGAACTAACAACAGACCACCCCTCATTAACGTTCTGGCCCACACTCCCTTAAACTTGGGACCACTAGACCACCTACTTAAGACACTATCAAGTGATTTGAAAAAAATTTGAATTTGCAGAATAAGCTTGCTAAAGTGGGTATAAGTCTGGTAAGAATTCTCATAAGTTAGCCTTTTCCTACTGAAGACTTGACAGAAAAGGAAGAAACCGGCAGTGTTCCAAAATACAATTCCCAATTCATTAACGTGTTTGTAGTACGTGTCCGAACGGACATAATGACTAAATTTTTCCGAGTTTCTTCCTTATTAAGGTTGGCTTTCTGTTCTTATCATTTGCAGGGTTATGTTAAGGATACCTGTACTTGTTACATAACAATTCAAAATCTGATTTTTGACTGATTTTTTCGATTTTCTGATTTATCAAATCACTGATAAGTGTCTGAAACAATAGCTACCATGCATGTCTAAAATTCAGGTGGAGTGTGCACATGCATTAGTAGTGCAGTGGAGGTACTAGTGTGCGAGTTCAATAATTAGTGCGAAAAGTACTTGATTCTCGCCATAAACAGCTAGATGATCAAAAGCCGAAAAAAAGGTATCATTGAGCCCTAAAAAAGTAAAGGGTTTTGTCAGAGAAACATTTGCAACTAAGTGGTTTTCACTTTTGCATATTTATTGCATTAAATGTTGTGGGGTGTAATGCCATTTAGTATTTTAGCTTTTTTTTCCAACAGCTTTGTACAGGAAAAATGGTTCCCTTTTGGTAAATGACTCAAAGAAATTCTTAAAAATTCATAGCAAAACATCCCTTTAAATTCCACCTAAATTTAGTAAAAATAGGATAATTTAATTCCCAAATTTGCAACACTAACATTTTTGAAGCATCATGTAACCACGTTAAATTTGGGACCCATACGATGTCCTAAGGTTTAAACAACCAAATTTGTGACGTATTTTTCCACTCACCATTTCGCTCATAATTAAACAGGCTGGCCAAACCTAATATACAGCCCATTTGCACCAAACACCAGACTAAAAAAAAAAACTTTCAAATGAAAAACCTGGTAACTACAATATGTTAATACCCTTGTTGTTGTATACTTTGGTTGGCCTTGGCCCCTTGCCCCCCCCCCTCTGCATTATGCTTATTGGTTGCATATTAATTAGCTCATTTTTTTTTTTTTTTTTTTTTAAATATCCCCCAAAATTCTAATCAGGTCGAGAACTCCGCACCTGCTTTCCTCCCCCAAGTTATATTATCACCCAAAACTTGTACACAAGCCGTTTGGGAAAATTTTTCATAAATTAGGCCAATTATATACTTAGAAGGCCTATTTTAACACCCAGATCGTAATCGGTCGAGGAATTCATCACCCATATTCCTTTCCACCGCAATTTACATCATCGTATCCCTTTACTGAACTCCATATAATTAGTACACAGTGGCCAAATTGAACATTTTTCTTGTGCAATATTGACCATTTTCTTTTCCTTTTCCCCTTGACCTTTTTTTTTTTTCCCCCACCCCTGACAGACCCATGGGAGGACCCTTGGGAAATTCCATGGTTAGTAGGGGTTTTCCCCTCCTACATCTAACAAAGTTTTGCTTCTCTAGCTCATCCAGAAAAAAATTATGCCCATTTCCAGGGTTAAAATTTTTATCACAGACATACGAACATACGGACATACATACGGTCGGAGCCCATTTTATAGTCCCGGGGAAAAAGCGTAGTCATCATTTTGTGGTTACCTTTAGTTTTTGGAGATACATCAGAAAATAGGTCAAAGGTCAAATCACATAAGTTGATAACTATCCAGTGTATGATTTGAAATAGGATTTCTTTTTCACGGGCCATATAGTCCACCCCAGTTTTCAATTTTTTAAAAAAAATTTTAGAACCTATATTTTGACCAACAGGATACGAACGTTGATAGTGATAACCCACAGTACAAGATTTGTTACCCCAAACTGTAAAGAAAAACATTGAACATTTCGAACCTAAGTATTTAAAAGGGGCAATTTCGGTTCCCCTCCTCGTCCCCCCGCTTACTCAAAGTTTGAGATTTTCATATCATATCATCATATCATCCTCCGAAATTTTATTAAAACATTAGTAATCCATTTTTCCAAAATTTTCTTGTGCAAAAATTGGTTTTGTTTCTTCCTGTTAAAATTCGCAATTTTGTGTAATTTCTGTCCCATAAACTTGCCAGAATTATAGCAACAGTGGGGCCTATTGGACCGTGGGAATGAGCAGTTGTCAATACACAAAACCGCAAATCGGGATCAGCTCAAATTGTGAATCGCTTTTCTTCAAGATGCTATTGAACCATGAAATAAACGGTAATCACAAATGCGCCTTTAAAAAATTATCACATTATCAACCAAATCAGCCAAAGGGCACATTTGTGCTACTTATTTTTTAATTACTAACTTCCCTGCGTAAAACAGCCTGGTTACATGTCAGCCCCCCAGAAATTTGCAATGATTATTTTCACTTTGGCAGCTAACAGTGAGTTGAAGTTATACAATGACATAAAAGATACCAATTAACTAGGAACATAATAAAAGTACACCTGGTTGCCCATCTCTTGGTGTGTGCTAGAGCCTTTGGAAAGACCGAGAAGGGTTCTAGAACATTGTGCTCAAACAAGTGGAGGTGCGGAATAGTATCACTGAAACTATAGATGTGCCCTACTGCCTGTACAGGTCCAGGGGGGATGCTATTACATAGATCCCTACTACAGAAATTATTGGCAGTAGCATGGTGTTTCTATACTCATGATGTATGTGCTATATCTTTAGAACATGACTCATATAGACAATGCTTGAGCCTCCTGGAGTTTGTGTAATTTTTTAACTTTTAATATATGAAAAGGAAATGCAGCTGTTCCACAACCACCCTGTGAACTTGGCAGCCTCAACGGAAAAAAACTGCAGGTTAAATAAAACGCTGTGGTGGCAGAATACTGAATGCCATATCCCCCGTGATGCGAGTAGTAGTATTTGTAGTAAAAACCAAGTTTTAATCCGGTTTGTCCCCGCAACCAGGGTGGCTTTGGATTCACCTCCAACATTCGTGCAATCGCCCTTATTACTCACTCCCTCGTTCCAACTTCGCCCTTCAACGCATCCCCCCATCCTCAACCCAACATCGTCTACTACTCTCCTCCTCCAAGGGTTCTCTGCTGCGCTGAGCATAACTTTTTGTCCCTTTCATTGATCTTCGTTTAACTTTGGACATTATCGTATTCAGCTAACGAAGGTTCTGCCCCTGTACAGGGACCTGGTATCAACAAAATAAGTAACGCCATCTAAAACCACTCCACCACACGTTGCTTCTTTTCTTCACTGATTGTGACCTTGAAATTGCCATAACCCCCAATGTATGAATCCCAGTGTGTTCTCTCGCCTACAATCAACATACCTAAAAATTCATTCAGGTCAAAAATGTTTCTAAAAAATCCAAAGGTAAAAATGAAAATAAGAATTGTCATGTTTTCCGGATGTTCACTTTTTCGCTTCCAGTTGTTTACTACTAGTTGACACACATGTCGCAACAATTTTTACAAGTCGGTCCTTGCCAGGGGCGCTTTGCCATGCATTCGTCTCCCATTTTGATTTAGCTTTTAAAAGCTTGCGGGAAACACACCATGACTCTCCCTTTTCAATTGATAAATGGTGGCATTTTTGCCACACCCAATCCACTCTAACGCCTCTCGCCGTCATTCTTGAGTCACCTACCCCACCTTTTTTCATTTCACCCAAAATTCTTATGAAGAATCGTACTGTTTTTGTTGACCGACCGGGACGCGTGTCTAACCTTTGAACCCCCTCCAACTCGAACCTGGCAACCACTGCGACGCATGAACATGTTAAAATGTTTAAGGGATAGTAACATTTGGGCACCTCCATTGGGGTCTGGAGATTAATATACGAGGATTTCTGCGAATATTGCAACAATGCACTCGAAAATAATAGAGGTGAAAAGGAAACCTGGAAGGAAGAAAAGCAAGGAAAATTTTTATGATGGTTTTTGCCGTATTTCTTTTTTATTCTATTATTAAGGTTTTTTAATTGCCGTTTTTTCCATAACTGCTAATATATTCTTCCTTTTATTGTTTTTATGGCCTCTGTGTTATTTTTTTTTTTCTCCTTCTCGGTCTTTTTCTTCTCATATACACTTTCTATATTAACAGGATCGTTCTGGAATTAATGTACGCTTTTCTGCCCACCTTTTACAATCTATCTTACATTTTTTTTGATGTACTAAGAATCCTTGTTTTCTTGCTTTCCCCGCGATTGTTTACTCCCAACGGCCCGAAAAAAATGTCTATTGGATGAATTTTTCACGCAATTATTCTCCGTAAAGCTGTCATTAGTGAGTGGTTGCCAGTGTTTCGGAGTTTTGCGGGTCCCGGTCCACGCGTTCCGTTGTGGGCACAACATTACAAAACTCCCACTAGGCCTGTTGGGGAAAAAGGTGACTCAGTAAGACGGCGACGAGGATTAGTGGCATTGTGTGGCACATGCACAGGAGCAGGGAAAAGGAAGAGGTCTGGTTTACGTCCGTGTGGGAGTCCACAGCAAGGCGGTGGAGTTCTTTAGTTCTGGAGAGATGTGAATAAGTGGAGTGGATCAGATCTGTGTTTAGTGAGGCCGATGTGGAAACAATGTCGGACCGATCCTGCTGCAATGACAGTTTCTAGAGAATAAGGTGGCTGTGGGGTAGCGCTTGTGTGCTGTGGATACACACGTAGTAACGGCATAAGATAACTGCGATACTACCGAATAATTGAATACGTTAGCTCTGATCAGACAGAAAGGCCTCAAATAGCATTCAAAGCAGATGCATGAAAGCGTAACACACAAGGGTGAGGGGGGGACGGCAATAGCAGAAACAGTACGTCGCCGCGGCCAGCGGGAGCTTGTCCGTCGCATTTGAAACGCGTGCTGGTGTGATTGTGGGGTGCGGACAAACCAAATCGGACTATCCTCAAAATTCCCCCACGCGGGGGGTAAACGCAACTAAGGGAACCTTGCAAGTGTACACAACCATAGCTCCGTATGCCGGTAGTACCAAGTCAGCAGGGCGCGCGTATGCGCGCCAGGTCTCGGCGGGTGTTCCGAAGTAGCCAGCTGCGCGTCTTACACACACGCATCTATCTTCATCATGATTGGACCTAATACAGTGCTTCATCGTTCACTATCCATCGAGATCTAATCCACACCTGCACACGAGGGGCGGGAGACTACGTCGATACATGGGCTAATCGGCGGCCGACTAAATCATACAAATGCAACACCATCTAATATGTTTAGCCGCAATCAGGCAGACACATTTCTGGCACTCGCGCAGGTACAGAAAAGCGATCAGACGGTTGATTGCGTCGACGACAATGAGCTCAATGGGTGGATGACCTATCAACTTTCACTCTTTCAAGCAAATACTACCCATGATCTAACAGGGCGACATGCTCGGCAGATTGCTACGTAATAGCTTCAGCAGCCAGCTGACGCAAGTACCAACTTCTACTGCTGTCTGCGGTGCCCGGCCCGAGCCAACCTGCACATTTCTAACACACCGGCTCACCTTGGCGTTCTACTACATCCGATCCTACCTACGTCTGCATGTGCACGGAGGGATGATCTCCATTCACTGTTCTGCCAACCATCGTCAGCATCTCAACATTGTCACGATTTCCTCTCCGTCGAGGCCCATCGTCCGACATCAATCTACTAGCCTGGTTGCTGGTAAGCCTCGTTCTGCCTATTCACATGTCTCTATTCCATACATTAGGGGTCTAACTACTCTTACATAACTTTAGTCACATCTGCAGGACGGCATCTAAAGTCCATTGTCAACCATCTTACGCAATCAAAGTGACAAAACTCATAAGATAGTCCGCATTACAAAGTAATCCTAGTTCTTGAACTACCTATGCCTAAGGCCCAAATAATTCTGCATAGGGATCTATCGCAAATACATGATGAACACTACCCCACACTGCCACTGGCCAATACCTGACGCTTGGTGCGTGTCATAAACGCATAACTACTAGCACGATTACTGAGTCGCTACATTAACTATCCTAAGCTGTTCATTAACGGATGTGGAGTTCTGCAAATACATCGTAAATTAACCTTTTTGCCTTTAGCCTGTGTTTTTACAGGCCATTTCACAGAGCCAACTTTCACCACTGCCTACAACAAAATACACAAGCAAGTCAGAATCGAGTTGGATATATATGGTTCCTATATAATATATGACCTTTTACCAGATAGTATAATATACTACTCCACCTTTTTTCCCCTCTCAATAAAACAGGTTAAAATTCATAATTTTACTCTGGACCACTTTCCCTCATGCCCAGCCTTTGGCCTTTGAGAACTGCCGCTTAACCTCTCAGCATTTTGTGACACTTGTAGTCATCGGTATCCTTTCACATAACGTTCCCAGTTATTGAAAGTCCCAACTGGATCCTCGCCTTAGCCTGGTCTACTCTACGGCCCGTACCTTTACCTATTGTTCATTCTTGCTTGCCCTTTGTATCCGTCATGTTTTGTTATTTTTAAACGAGGGGCTAGTACTCAGGGTCTTATGGAGAAAAACAAGAGAATAGTAATCCTTGTTGATAACAACGAACACGTGGGTGGACGCCGGGTGAACGTATGCAGACCGCGGTGCCTGTCCGAGTATTGCTTCCCCCTAATGCCTTTGAACGCGAAGTGATTGTCGTCGCAATTTTTGTTTCAAAATTTTGGATTTTCATAGTTTCTTTTGAGTTTTTTCACATTGTCATCGCATTATATATGGTCCAACTTGGTGATTGATAATTACAACAGGGATTGTTCGCATCTTTTGGAGGGAATTTGAGATCGACCAGTTGAGGTAGTGACAGTCAAAAGGTATTTCGTATGTATTTGCAGAACCCCACCTCCGTTAATGACAACATGGTAAAGACATCATGTGGACTCTCTTAGCAGAACTAGGCAAGGTGCCAGTTGATCGAAAACTCCATCTGGTAGATAGCCATAAGTCTTCCGCTGCTATCCTAGAATTGAAGGCGTTTAGCTTCACAGAACGGGGCTGTCCGCGTTCAACTTTTTTGCGAAGCTGTTGTTTTTTTTTGTTGTGTTAGGTGGGTCGGAAAATGGTTGGTATGCCCTTTACCCATAACACTCCAGGGATATAGTTCTTGATGTTCCTGATTTGTTCTGAAAATCTTCTTTTGCATCAGATACCGTGTTTAAATTTTACAAATTCGAAAAATTACCTTCTGATTGTCTTCTCCATCTGGTTTGTTGTACATTGGAAAACGTGCCGTGACAGATTGTTTTCAAAACCACATGCAGTCCTGATGACTGAACTATGCTGGCGCATGGGGAAATATGCGACAAGGTCAAACGTGCCATGTCGGCCTCATTGCACATATAGGCGCAATGGAGCGATCGTTTGGGCCAATTGATCGCATCAAGTATATTTTTCAGTAGAACAAGTATTCAATGCAAATGATATTCTCCTTGAAAGGCGCAACAAGATATTTCAAATATTCACGCACTGTGCTCAACCCTTTTGCACAAATGGAATCGTCCCAATTGTAAGTCTAAAAAGAAAATGTGATTGTCTCAGCACTTGGGATGACACCACAGGGCACCGCCATTGGACTATTGCGTAACCGTATTGTCTGCCATCCCCCCCCCCAATGATCTCCTTCCATAAGTATGCCATCTCATACGTTATCGGACATGGCAGATCTGGTTGCTGTGTGACCATTGCATTATGGGGCCCTTGTTATGTCCCTTCGCCTTTATCCGTCGAAGCGCTGGTAATATTCCCAACCGCGGAAGCTTTTTTAACTAAAACGAGTGTGATGAATACATAAAAGATGATAACTGGATCAGCAGACATCCACTTTGAATTCCCATTTTTGTTCTTCCCCCTTTAGCAACCAGAATCCACGTGACCGAAGTCACAATGTTTTTTTAAAATGGGATCTCAATTCTGAGAATTAACAAACACTTTGATAACATTACAGATTAAATGAAATGTGAGGTGCTTACACTCTTATGAAGAAATTTTTCCTTCCTCCGGGAATTGGCGCGGCTACATACAACAGAGATCAAATCTGATAGCAAAAGTGAATTAAAAATCCATTATTAGACCCTCGCACATGTCTCAGTGTTTTTTTGTATGTGTTGATCACACACCAAAGTGCGTCAAAAATGTGACAATTTTCACCGTAAATTCAACCAAAATATGAACCGACTTAATTCCAAGAGCCATATGTATTCTGTAATTTTATTAGTCAAATTACAACATTATGTTGCGTTTAGCCGGGAATTCAGAGGGGGACAAGAGGAAGGTGAAAAGAAGGGGGAAACCTTCCGTGTATCTATTTCTGGGAGGTACTGTTGTACTATCTCCCATGATGTTTTGATTAGGCCATGTCGCGGCCGCCCATTCTAGACTAAATAGCCCCTTCTCCTGTAAATGGGGTCCTTTACGGGTAGATATTTCCGAAAGGGTGCAGCAGCCCCGAGAACTCGGTCCGTACAAGACTTGACTTTAACCTGGCTTGACATTATGGTGGTCCTGTTAATCCGATCCGGGTACTTTTCGTGGACGACAGGATAACAAGGAGAACACACATTATGGCACCAGCACTTTAATCTACTTGCCATTCACAAGTAATTTATCTGTTGAAATACATGTTTTTGTCCTTACAGCTTCCCTCTATTCATATCACTTATCAACCTATTACTTTTACATCTCATTTGAGTGGCTTACAAGTGTAGTGTTGGATGCATCTTCAATGGTGTGTTTGTGTAAAATCAGATTTTGAATAGCAAACCTTCGGATCGACCATGTGGCAATTCTCTCTTTTTAAATCATGGATTTCACTAACCTCTTAAAGCAGTTTTTAAGGATAATACTACAACCTTTCAATTAATATCCCCAAAGTTGAACCTACTTGATTTTCGAAATAGCTGGCCGCTGTCCTTTAAAACGGATTCTTGTCGTCTGCGGCCAATTTTCACCGTGAATAAGGTAAGGACGCCACACTCGGCGGGTGCCTTAGTTCCCTATGGGAGGTGTGTTTGTTTTTGTCCAAGCTGAATAGAGTGTTGCATCACTTTTACCTGGACACACTTGCCACTAATGCGAACTCAATAACAATAGTCTATTTATCAACCTTGGAGTTATTATTCTTTGGGCGCGCTATTTTCGCATAGACCTCACATAGGCTATCGATGTTGTGGCGCCATTACAATTTGTTATCCCCTTATTTTATATCATGTATATCAATTTTATACCCCGTTTTTCATAATCTTTCCCGGTCATTCGACAAACTCTGAACACCCACCGGTGAAAGTTAGAATTTATTTTAACCGTTTATGCCGAATTTTGTGCAGTGGTTTCCGAGGTAGGAACAGGTGACATCTGGGGGCGTACGTAACGGCAGCTCCTTGCCTTTTATCGTCCCAGTCCGGCACTTGCGCGAAATGGAGCGGGGGGAATCCCGGGGTGTTTGCTATTGTGCATTACTAAAGGTGGAATTAAGGAATCCCTGTCTTAGAGTTTTGTCAGGCCTGTGTAGCGGGGGGGGGTCTGGAGTTTTAAATAGAAGGGGTCCCCATTAGCAAGAGGGTGTTTAAATATTAATTTTCAAAATTATTTTTCCTTAAATTTTTTTTAGTACTCCAAGTTTTTTTCGTTTTTTACAGTATCATTTTCAAGTACGTAACAGATTATTACTTTCCTTTATTTCTGCATTCTGGGTTTTGATGATGAATGAGGGCGATGGTCCATGAATGATGATTAATGATATGCGAGTCAAGGGTTTCCGCGCTAGTTTGCCTTTCTGCGCGATATGCGAATTTTGTTTTATTTGATCCAATAAATTAGCGTTTTGAGGTAATCTAAGGGGGTTTTCTTTCGCCAAAAAATCTCGCGGCCGACCACGACTTTTTTTTCAAGTTCGGCACGTGCAAATCTGGTTTCGCGGTCATCCTTGTAAATAATAAATCATTAGGGTAAATAAACAAACACTCTCCAATTTAATCCGCATGTTGTCTGCCAGCGGATATAGAATCAATATGTTGTGAAACACAAGCCTTCAGTGCAGTGGAGACCTTGTTCACCGACTGAGTTGTTTCATCTTGGGCAGATAAGAACTACTACCCTTGCTAACACAAAGAAGCTGGTGAGTAAGCAAAATATAATATATACTTACATTACTGTTTAACCTGATTTTAACAACCTTGCAAAATCCCCGAGTACCAGCTAGTAGTCTGTTGTTTTCCTTTTATGGACACGTGCTTGACCGCCGAGTGAACCGACACATGTAAATAACCGAGTCTAAGCACGTTTTTACCTTAACAAACGTATATTCCATCCATTTCTTTTTGTTTATAGTAATATTTAATATTCCCCATCAATCCGAACGCCATCTTTTTACTTGTAGGCTAAACTTACACATTGTTAAGACTTTTGAGGGTTTTTTGTTTTCAAACGTGGCACTGGAAATCCGGCGTACTAGCAACTGCATTTGCTAAATGTCCCCACTGCATCACACTGTACACCGTTACACGGCAAGGTGTTAGCGCTGCAGCACGCCAGGGTTCCGAGAAAATGCACCGCTGTAACCGTTGGTGTGTCCCTATTATCCAATCGAGCGTAACTAATACGGGGGCGTGTACCGATATCCCAATCAAAAGCCATTTACACAACCTCAAACTTTGCCGCCAGCCTGCCATTGCTTAGGTGTGTCTCTATTAGCCATTCACATCGCTGACTTTAACTTGCACGTCAATAACTAAAAATCGACGATGGCACTTTATCGATGTGATTTTTTCCGGCAGCCAGGGCGATTAATGATAATACAAACATGTTTTTTTATTGTTGGTGTATAATTTGAAAGAGGAAAGAGCTTCATTCAGGTCGTGCCTTTTATCTTTTTGATAGCTATAATTATAAAATAGTAATGAACAAATTGTGAAATTAAACTGAAGGTAACTGGGAGCAAGGATCTTTGGGGGAATCCTCATCTCCTCTGCCACCCCCATTTGATATTTTAGTTTATTGGAACCAACTTTTGTACAGGTGTCCCCCTTATATTCCCCCACCACACCCCCTGCTGCTGCTGTGTCATGGATTGTAGCAATTTATTTCCCTGTACAAACGTTCTTATTCCCTAATCTTATGACAAACTATAGCCATCCAATTATGTGCATCGGCACGTTCAAACTGGCAACCTCATTATTGTCCCCCACGTCTGACTGTCCAAGCAGGATTAAGGCGGCAATCATAGAGTTACTTAATAACTATTCGTACCATGGTGCACAACATGGTAATTGGAACATTCTTCATTGTCTGCTGAATTTGAAAACCGGCAACCAAAGCAATGTGGCGAGGCATTGGGACTCATCTCCTCACTGTTTGGCACTCATCCCATTTTGGTAAGCCACTAGATCTCTTTTTTTGGGGTTCATTCCAGTGACATATTATCTGAATTCCATTTTCTTTTTTCCGGGGGTGTTTTTTTTTTTTTAATTTTTTAGTTTTTTAAAAATCATCTATTTGAAAGATTTTAAAAAACTTCTATTTTTCTCCGACATAGCAATCTCATAAGTTACCTGCGTCCCGAAACGTTACCCTATACACATAGACCACAAAACGTCTGGGGACGTCCCCCTTTGTTATTATAATTTTTCTTTTTTGGTTTTTTTGCATATAAATTTTTGAGTCGGCCTTTAAGCGATCATCGGGTATTTGACTAGGGGCCGTCCGTGAATGTAAATGTGATCGATCGATCTGGGTCCCAATTTTCCCTAGTCCACACTGTTGCTATGCTCCGCTCCGGCTGAAAAGAAGAAACAAGTATGCGATGCTAGGATCTAATTAGGCCTTCATCGGCACAACAACCAAAGTAGCCTACACAAGTACCTGTTTAACATGAAAGACCGAAACAAAACAAAACTAACTTAAACAAGGGCCTATGTTGATAAATTATACAGTCACTCTTGTACCATGTTACATCACGAATGTGTGCTCTTTTTAAGGAAGCAATGAAGCCCATGGCATGGTCCTGCCATGCCATCCAGGGTAAAACCAGCATAGGTAATGTCCTTTGAGCCCCCTTTGGGAGGGCTTTGTAATTGAACAAGTAATTAACTTACCATCGTATATCGATCGATCACATACATTCACGCGGACGTCCCCGAAAATAGATTAGAGGTCCGTACCCGGTGAATTTGCTCAATTTGGTAATTCGGACACCGTATGTAGTATAATAACAAAGGGTAAGTCCCAGACTTTAACGGTGTTGTTTATTGCCATTCACAAAGGAAATTAGTCATGTGAAAACATGTTTTTTGTCACTTACCAATGCGCCTCTATTCATATAAACTTATACCTATTTTACGTTTACATCTCATTGGAGTGCTAAAGTTGGGGAGTTTTGGCGTGCGATCTTCAATGGTGTGTTGTGAACTATCAGATTTTGAATAGAAAACCTTTCGTGAGATCGACTCATGTGGCAAGATCTCTCTGTTAGAATATGTTTACACTACAATTAAAGCAGTTTTTAATGAATAATACTAACAAACTTTCAAGGACATATCCCAAAGTTGAACACCTACTTGAATTTCGAAATAACTGCCGGCTGTCTTAACGGATTTCTGGTCGTCTGCTGCCACCCAATTTTCACCGTGGAATGATAATGACCCA
This sequence comes from Ophioderma brevispina, assembly GCA_023653785.1. Classification (NCBI taxonomy): domain Eukaryota; kingdom Metazoa; phylum Echinodermata; class Ophiuroidea; order Amphilepidida; family Ophiodermatidae; genus Ophioderma; species Ophioderma brevispina. The sequence goes on along the minus strand of JAMKCH010064900.1, from coordinate 5,887 downwards.
CACTCGGCGGTGGCCCCTGATTTCCGCTATTTGAGGTGTTGTTGTGGTCCAGCTGAATAGAGTTTTGCATACACTTTAACATGGACACAATTGCCCGTATGCTACTACAATAAATTCCTATTTAGCAAACCTTGGAATGTATGATCTTGGCGGCGCTAGTGCCGCTATAGACGTCACATAGGCTACTCGAATGTTGTGGCGGCCACTTACATTTTAATCCGTAATCTATAATCATGTATCATTCTATCCCCCCCCGTTTTTCATAACTTCCCGGTCCTTCGACAAAATCTGACAAGCCCACACCGGTGAAAGTTTCGAATTTATTTTACCGTTATATGCCGAATTTGTGCATTTTCTGCATGGAAGAACAGTGAAATCTGTGCGTACTTGGCACTTCCAATTGCACTTTTCAGTCGTAGTCGCACATTGCCGCGAATTGAATCGGGGGGAAATCCCTGGGGTGTTGCCTAATGTAGCATTATGCTAAAAGTGGATTAAGAACTACCTGTCTTAAGATTTTTTGTAGGCTTTTAGCTGGGGGTGGGGGTCTGGAGTTTAAATAGAAGGGTCCCTTATCAAAGATTGTGTTATAATATTAATTTTTCAAATTATTTTTCCTTAAATTTTTTTTTTAGTACTCAAGTTTTTGTCAGTTTTTTAACAGTCTCATTTTCAGAGGACTTAAACAGATAAATTACTTTCCGGTTATTTTTCTGCATTTCTGGTTTTGATGATGATGATGGGGGCGATGGTCATGAATGCTGCTTGATGATGATGGCGCGTCAGGGTTCGCGCTAGTTTGCGTTCTTTCGCGCGATATGCGAATTGTTTTATCTATTTGCCCAAAAATTGGCGTTTGAGTAAATCTAAGGGTTTTCTTGCGCGCAGAAAAATATCGCTCCGACCCACGCCTTTTTTTTCAAGTTCGGCAAGTGACAAGTCTGTTCGTGTCATCATTGTAAAATAATAAATGCATTAGGGGAAATACAAAGCAAGCTCTAATTTTAAGAAGCCGCTTTGTTCGGCAAGCGGGGATAGATCATAGAGGTTGTGAAACACAAGCTGGCAGTGCAGTGGAGACCTTGTTTCCACAGACTGAGTGTTCATTTCTTGGCCATATGAACTACCACTTGCTAAACACAAGGAAGCTGGGAGGTAAGCAAATATAATATAATCTAAATTAAGTTTAACTGATTTTAACAACCTCTTGAAATCTGCCCGATACTCAGCGGTAGTTGTTGTTTTTCTTTGATTGACGTGCTTTGACCGCCGAGTTGAACCGACACAATGTAAATAACCGAGTCTAAGCAAGTTTACCTTAACAACGTAATATTCAATCATTGTATTTTTATAGTAATATTTAATATTCTCGATCAATCCGAAGAATCTTTTACATTGTAGGCTGAAACTTATACAAACAATGTTTAAGAGCTTGAGGGTGGTCATTTTGTTGTTCCACTAACTTGCACGGAAAATCACGGCGGTATTAGCAACGCATTGCTAAAAATGTCGGCTGGATCACACTGTACACCTTACACGGCAAGGTGTTAGCGCTGCACAGGCACCTGGCTTAGGTTCCGAGAAAATGCAGCGCGTGTGACCGTTGGTGTGTCCATATTATCCAATCGGAGCGTAATAGCACGGGGGCGTGTACCGATTATCCAATCAAAAAGCGAGTTTACCTCATCCCTCAACCGTGCCGCCAGCTGCCATTGCTGTAGGGCACGTGTGGGTCTCTATTAAGCCATCATACATCGCGGATTTAACTGCTTCACGTCATAACTCAAAATAGACCTGATGGCACTTATTCGATGTGATTTTTTTCCCGGCACGCGCAGGGCGATTGAATGATAAATAAAATACATTTTTGTATTGTTGTGTATATATAAGAGGAACACTTTCAATCAGGTCTTGCTGCCCTTTATCTTTTGATAGCTATAATATGAAATAATAATGAATGAATGTGTGAAGAATTATAACTGAAGGTAACTGGGGAGCAAGGAAACATTTGGGGGAAATCCTATTCTATCTGCCCCCCTATTTTATTTATTTATTGGAAACACTTTTGTAACGGTGCGCAACACTTATATTACCCCACCACACCCCTGCTTCTGCTGGTGTCACTGATTAGTAGCAATTTATTTCCCTGTAACAACACAGTTCTCTTATTACCCTATCTATTACAAAAATATAGACATCAAAAATTAATGTGCATCTGGGGCCATTTCAACAATGGCAAACCTCATTATGTCCAGCACTGTCTGCTGTCAGGCCAGGATTAAGGCGGCAAAACCATTAGAGTTACTTAAATAAACTATTTAGCTCCATGGGTGGACAAAAAAAAAACATGGATTGGAACCTTCTTCATTGTCTTGCTGAATTTGAACCGGCAAACAAAAGGCAATGTGGTGGGGCATTGGGACTCAGCTCCTCACTGTGTGAAATCACATTTTGGGAAGCCCTAAATATTTTTGGGGTAATTCAGGGACATATTATCGTAATTCTACTATTTCTTTGTTCTGTTGAACATACTCTTTCACGTAAGGTGATTTACAATCTCTATTGCAAGATTTAAAAAAAAATTCTAATTTCCTACCATAGCAATCTCATTAATTTACTAGCGTCCAGTTTCCTTATCATAGTACCACAAAGTCTGGGGACGTCCCTTGTTAGTATAATTACTACGGTCTTCCAGTCAGGAAAGATACAGCATTCACCGTAAACCAAATTTAGCGATCATCGGGTACTTATAGGGGCCGTCCGTGAATTAATGTGATCGATCGATCTGGGTCATTTCCTATCCACATGTGCTATGCTCAGCTAAAGGCTGAAAAGAGCAAACACGTATAGCGTTGCTAGGAATCTAATTATGGCATTCATCGAGCACACCACCAAAAGTAGGCCTACACAGTAACACTGTTAACAGGAGAAAGACAGGAGAAACAAAACAAAACTACTTAAGACATAGGGCTCTATTTGATAAATTATAATCAGTCACTCTTTACCATGTTTACAACACGTATGTTTGCTCTTTTTAGTCGCAATGAGCCATGGCATGGTCCATGCCATGCCATGCCATGGTTTATAAACAGCCTAGGTAATTGTCTTTGAGCCCCTTTGAGGCTTTGTATTGAACAAGGTATTAAATTCCACGTTAGATCGATCGATCACATTACATTTCACGGACGTCCAGATAGATTTAGAGGGTCAAGTACCCGGTGAGTGCTCAATTGGTAAGTCTGGTAACAACCTTATGTAATTATAATATCAAAAAAGGACGTTCCCCGCGACTTTGAACGTTTTGTTTAGTACCACTCTGTACAAAAAACTCAGTGTTTGCCAACGCCGCGGTTTACACGCACAATTGGGCTACTTTTTACATGCCTGCCCGCGCCTAAAAAAAAGGCCGCCGCGTGTTTGGCCCTGGGGCCCAAATTGGGCACTTTTCCTAGTCCCAAGGGCGGCACCCGCGGGCATCCTTTATCCCTCTGTACATCATTTTCGAGTCCGAGGAAAAGTTTTAAAAGTCCGTCATTCCCGGTCACTGGGGTGAAAACGTTAGTGAGCGGGCAATTAAAGCTTGTTAGGTGTATTAGAAGGATTACCCGCACGCAATCCTTTCTGTTGCGAATTTATTTCATATCATATGGTTGTCCTACAGGACCTTTAGTTTGGTTAGGTGCGTAATTACGTGGATTCGGTGGGGGATTTGGCGCGGAAATTACCAATTTATCAGTGCGAGAAAAAACGGGGAATTCAGCGTTAAATAAAGCTGGTTTTCTAAACGCCGGACACTTAGGGAATCAATTTGGAGGGGAATAATTTCATTTATGTGGACGCTCATCCTGACTGGAAATCATTCGGCTTCCCGGGAAATTTAACATTTTTTCCAGGCCTGTTAATGTTTCTATTTGCTATATTCAAAGTTTTAATCAAGTGTGTGTTAATAAAGAATAAAGGAATAGAGAAAAAAAATTAAAATAGAAAAATGAAGAAAAAAGAAAGAAAAAAACAACAAAAATAATTCTTCATTTGATAGATAATAAATATTTAAATATATAACAAATAACAAATAAATAAAAAATAGTTAAAAAAAGCGGGACTAAAATGGCTTTTTTGTAAAAATAGCCGCCCTCACATGCGCTAGCGACAAGTGAAAAACTTGGGCTAACTGTTTTGGCCATTTGCCGCGCCTTGGCGCGGCCCTGTACAACGGAGTCATACTGAAATTTCGGGCATGTCAGGACGAGTCATCAATCTTTTGCATTTCACATATTACGAATCACCCTCATTGTCAAAAACGACCGTAAGTAAAGGTTCCCTGTGTCTAGCGCGGACCTTTGCCGGGGGTAGGCGAAATTTTTGTTGGCAACACTGCAAAAAACTACAACAAGTACAATTGAATTGGCCCAAGCGTTTAGCATGCCGCAGTAGGTCAGTTTATTCCGTTGAGGGCTGCCGCCGAATTCATAGGTGGTGGGACAATACAAAATTATTTCCAAATACCTTGTATGCGATTTTAATGTTCAAAAAGTCACTTGCTCAGGAAAGGAAAAAAAAATTGTATGAAAAGTCTCGAAATTGAAACTATATAAACAAACATCTGCCTGAGTTAGGTAGGGCAGTAGGAGTTCAAATTTTCTAAAGTGAGTTTTAAAGTCTATTTCAACAATTTGACATCTTATAATTTGAAAAAACTATTTATTATTTAATATATTTTTAGTTTTGGCATCACTGCAAAATACAACCAAAAGTTACATAAGATCCAGTGTTTACTATTTTGCAAGGGCGTGAAAGAGGCTGCTGGGGGCGCTCTGTGACTGCGTTCAGTGAATGGAATCTAATAAAAATATTTTTGCAGACGAAAAAATGCTGAATGTTTCACTTGGCAACGCATGTCAAGACAGGCACTTCTTTTTTAATTTTTGCAAGATTTAAACGAAAAGACCCAACGATGAGTGGCGAAGAGACATTAACAGACAAGAGGGTTGAAGATTTAGCTTCACAAGTAGCTGAAACGACTGACAGAAATGTACCAATTCTGCTACTGGCACTTCAAGGTAGTACAACGGAGTCATACTGAAATTTCGGGCATGTCAGACGAGTCATTATCAATCGTTTGCATTTCACATTTGGGTCATTTCATCAGGTTGGGACACAGGCAAAATATTCCCACATTGGAAACAAAAGAGATTGTTTTGGCTAAGTTAGCGGAAATCAGGCACCCGCCGAGTGTGGCGTCCTTACCTCATTCACGGTGAAAATTGGCAGCAGACGACAAGAATCCGTTAAGACAGCCGGCAGCTATTTCGAAAATTCAAGTAGTGTTCATAGTTCCAATAATTGTAACTTGTCACCTATACCTTTAACATTGGACGTTATCTTGGTGTCAAGTTACAATCACAGGCTATGAGTTAGAGTTCATAAATAAGGCTCACTGGTGCAATCATGTGAAGTCAACTTACAAAGACGTAGTTCTGCTAAGCATAACTCCACATTATGTCTTTAACATGTTGTCATTAACGGATGTGGAGTTCTGCAAATACATACGTAATACCTTTTGCCTGTCACCTACCTCAACTTTGTCGATCTCAAATTCCCTCCAAAAGAGCGAACAATCCCTGCTTTCACTATCAATCACAAGTTGACACCATATACAATGCGATGACATATGTGAAAAAAACTCAAAAGAAATATAAAATCCAAATTTGAACAAAATTGCGACTACAATCACTTCAGCGTTCCAATGCATGAGCGAAGCAATAATCGACAAGCCACCAGAGGTCATGCAATACGTCACACGGGTCACCACGTGTTCGTTTGTTTATCAACAAGGATTAATTTTCTCTTGTTTTCTCCAGTAAGTACCTGAGTCCCTAGCCCCTCG
>JAMKCH010064899.1:0-11530 GCA_023653785.1 Ophioderma brevispina | reverse complement strand
GCTAACATTCTGCTTGAAGATCTCATATCTCCTACTAAACAATCATTGAAATTAGGGTAGTTTAGCCCCAAAATTTTCGAGCGACTGCACCGCCAAGACTAGGAATGCACCGTGGATCCAGGAGGTCACAGCACTTTTCCAGTCACGTGTTCCCTGTAAGGGAATACGGTAAAATTGTTGTCGGAATCAAAAATAACATATCAATGGACAAACCTTTTTTGAGATTCCTAAAGATTTATACTTAATATTGATTTAGCAACCATGATTTACAACCAGATCTCGCCATTCTCTCAGTTTTAAGGTGTACTTAGGCGAGGGTCACCAAAAAAAAAACACATCATTTGCAAGTGGGGGCTGGACTTACCGGGTCTCACGTGATTTAATGGTGTGAATCCGATAGAGATCTCAGTTGTAAATTAATGCATTCTTGTTCTAATTGAAAACTCCTTTCACAGTTTGATCATTCATGAGAATAATTTTTTTTTTTAATTAAGTGAGCAACAAATAGTATTGTCTAACATATCCATATTCTGCTATTACTGCAGATTTCTTAGATAGCGCTCACCCAAACAAACATTTGTTTTCCATTGCTTCAAAAGCATATATCAGAAATAAAAACTTACTCGTTGCTCCTTAAGAACCTTGCCTTTGAGAAGGGAAAGGAGGGGGCTTATTCGAGGAGGGGTGGTTATCGGGGAGGGGGTTTACTCGGGGGGGGGCTGCTTGTAAGAATGTCCACACCAAAGTCTAGTTATAGCTGACAAACACTGTCAATTTAACTGTATCAAAATAGCTTCACTTTCTGGCTAAAATGAAGAGCTGCCATCATTGGGAAAAACCGGCATGTACATCACAAAAGTTGTAATGGGCTTACCTTTTATCCATTATGTGGCTATTGAACGGCTAACACATTGCGCAAGCCAGACTGCCGAATTTTGCACCTTAGACTCGGGTCATTTTACATTCGAGTAACAACCGAAGCCAGCCTAGAGTGTTTTACAGCTCCATTCCACACTTACATATCTGCCTCTCGAGCAGTTCTCCTGCGCTGACCCCCCCCCCCCCCCCGACTCTGCAATAGACAACACAGGCCAGGGGACTGCTTAGTTCACCATGTTTTGAAAACAGTTGACAAGATCAAATTGATTTACCGAAGTCAGGTGGAGGTCACGAATAGTTTTCGCGTCTGCTATACAAAGCTCGTATAGGTTTCACACCACTACTGCTGCTCCCATTGTCCTGTACAAAATGGGCGAGATGAAACGTCATTTTCTCCTCATGGAACATCTCAGACCTTAAAGCTAACATTCTGCTTGAAGATCATATTAATCCTTACCCAAACAAATCATGAATTAGGGTTTAGTTATCCAAAATTTTCGAGCGACTGGGACTGCAAGACCTAGCATGCACCATGGATCCCGGAGGGCAGGGCACTTTCAGTAACGTGTTACCTGTAAGAATACGTTAAAATTTGTTTGTCGGATCAAAATAACAGATCAATGACAACCTGTTTTTGATATTCCTACAGATTTATACGGAAATTGATAGCAACCATGATTTACAAACCAGATCTCGCCATTTCTTCAGTTTTAAGGGTGTCTTAGGCGGGCGTCACCAAAAAAAAACCACTCATTTCAGTGGGGGCTGGATTTTCCGGTTTCTCACGTTATTACTGGTGAATCCTCTAGAGATCTCAGATTTGTAAATTAAGAGTTTCTGGGTCTACTTGAACCTCCTTACATGTTGTGATCATTTATTGAGAATAATTTTATTTTTTTAAATTTAAGTGAGCACAAATTGTATTGTCCTAAAAATCCAATCTGCTATCTACTGAGATTTCTTAGATAGCCGCTCACCCAAAAAAAATTTGTTTCACATTGCTTTATAGCATATATCAGAAATAAAATAACTGACTCTTTGCCCTTATAGCACCTTGCCTTTGAGAAGGGAAAGGAGGGGGCTTATCGAGGAGGGGGTTTACTCGGGGGGGGGTTTATGGGGGTAGGGGGGGTGCTTGTAAGAAGTCACACCAAAGCAGATTATAGCTGGACAAAAATTTCAATTAACTTGTTTCAAAAGTTCACTTTTCGGGATAAAAGCAGAGCTGCAACATGGTAAAAACTGGCATGTTACATCAACAAAAGTTGTCATGGCTTACCTTTTATCCATTTATGGTGGCTATTTAATCGGATAAAACATTAGACGCAAGCAAGACTGCTGAATTTGAACCTTAGACTCGGTCATTTTAAATTTCGCTTAACAAACCGAAGCAAGCCTAGAGGTTTTACAGACTCATTCCACTACCTATCTGCCTTCGAGCAGTTCTCCTGCGCTGAACCCCACCCCCCCCCCGCTTCTGCCATAGCAGCAACACTACAGGCCAGGGGGACTGCTGTAGTATAACCATGTTTTGAAAACAAGTTGACCAAAGATCAAATGGACTTACCGAAGTCAGGGGGAGGTCACGAACTATTTTCGATGTCTGCTATACACAGATCGTATCGTTTCACACCCACTACAATGCTGATCCCATTTGTTCCGTACAAAATGGGCGAGATGTAAACATCATTTTCTCAATGGCAACATCTCAGCCTTAAAGCTAACATTCTTGCTTGAAGATCATCATATTCCACCCAAACAATAATGCCTTGGTAGTTATCCCAAATTTTCGAGGACGACTGCCAAGACTAGCATGCACCATGGATCCTGGAGTTCAGAGCACTTTTCAGTCACGTGTTCCCTGTAAGAATACGGCTAAAATTGGTTTGTCGAGATCAAAATAATATCAATGGACACCTTTTTTTGATATCCTACAGATTTATAATTAATATTGATGCAACCATGATTTACAACCCAGATCTCGCAGTTCTATCAGTTTTAAGGGTGTACTTGGCGAGGGTCACAAAAAAAAAACACCTCATTGCAGTGGGGGGCTGGATTACCGGTTTCTCCCGTTATTTACTTGTGTGACTCCTATGTGTTGTTAACGGAATAAAGTGAACTTCAAACATTGTTTAGACTGACTAAATTATCAGCGTCACCAATGGCCAGAAATACGCGAGTTCGATAATTCAGACCCTATTGTTGTTCATATTCCGATTGACCTCCCACCCCAGCACAATAAAATTAAAGGGAAATCAGCTTATACCGTGCGCCCAACAAAGGCACCTAACAATTTCCCACCCAATAAAAAGTATTGAAATACGGGATTAAAAATTGTTTAAGTAAACTTGTTAGATAGAGAAGGTACAGATCCAACTCTAGTCTCTACCCGCAATCCATTTCCTGGCATTATAAGGGGATGCCACGGCCAAAACGCCCCCACTTGAACTTTCTTCAGAGATCGATGAAAGTCCATTCACTATCAGCAAAATGTAAAGACTTCGACCCATATCTAAAGTCTTCGGTTCGTTTGCTCCAAGGAGTTGCTGCCGGCACACAATTAATTTACTTTTTACCACGGCCCTCCTGAAAGGAGTTTGTTTGAAAATGCTTCATAGGCATCATAATTTATTTTACCAACATCTTTTGTTTTTGCGCATTCATCTTTTTCTTTCTTTCTGTTTTTCTTTCCTCCTCTTTTTACTTGACCGGCCCAAAGGGCACAATTCCCAAGGGCCCATGTGGGAATGCAACAGCGGTTATGGTCAGTCTCGCCTATGCAAAGGGCGGTATCATCCGGTCCAAGTCATCCCAAAAAGTAACCGAAATAGTTATTTTCGAAGCTTGAATTTCACCCCTAAACACGTATCTGCGCGCCATTAGCTACCCTAAACAAAGTACTTGATGGAATTGAGCCCCTAAACAAGATCAGTAGCGTCAATTTTGCATACCCTAAACAAGTATTGTCTTTCTCACTACCCTAAGCAAGTAATTGATGATATTTATTACCCCTTATACGTAAAAACCTAAAACCATATTTCGTTTGAACCACCCGAGAGACTTGTCTGACTGTGGTGTAATTCAAAAATATCTGGGGAAAGGGAGTGAGGGTGGGCCGCTCTCTCCGCGAGAAGCGCGAACCCTTGCCAGGCAATGTTGCTTTCCGATATACCTTTCTCATACAAATTTTGATTAAAACTATTTGGATAATTTTGTAAGTGGTTATTTACAAATGCATATAAGCATGATCGACGGTATAAACATTAAATAGTGCATGCCCCCCCCACCAATGTAAGGTTTCATTAACTATCATAAATTAAAGGTGTTCTATGGAATTCGTAAGCGCCAACGGAGTGGGGGTCGCGGAACCCTTGAAGTAATAAGTTTTCAAGACATTTCCTCTGGGTTCAAGGATCCGGGAGAATTCGCATTTAGAGACGTTATTTTCGTCGGGCCTTTATTTCCGCTTTTGCAGCGCAGCGATAAATCGGCATTTCCTGAAAATTGCCGATCTCCGCTCAATTATGCACCCAAATTATGCCCAAAAATTATTTTAAAGAAAATTATAACTATAATTGACTGACATTATGAGTTTTTAATTGCTAACAAAAACATTGTCCGTTTCATGGGTAAGTGATGTAGAACTTTTGGTATAGCGACATAATCAAAGGCAATCACAAAGAGTCGTCATGTCTCATCTCAAGCAATAGGTGTAACTAACCTGTACTAAAATCAGGTGGTATGATTTCTTTAACCGGCGTAGCGCGGAAAATTTTTGGAAATTTAGGGATTTGAAAGCACAGTTTTCAAGGCAAATACCAGACTTCCAGACACTTTTTAAATTTTTTTATGCTGAAAATGATATGCCCTAAATGCGTAAGTCCTCATTAGAAAATATAACCCTTTGTCTTGATTTTGGGTGATTGTTTAGACCTTTTCCTTTCCACGTTACGTACGTAACGTGCCTAATCTTGAAAAACTACCCTTTTTTACGTTAATTCTTGGACACGGATGATACCCCTTCTATGAAGACTGATCCCCCCGCATCAGAATATAACTTTGGAGGACTAGGATCGGATCTGTATTTCCTGGGTAAATAGTTTTGGCGATCTCGTCACACAGCATCACAACCAAGAACAAATGGTATCGTCCTTCAATATTCCCATCTCTACACGGTCACAAAGCCGTCCTCCACAGTCAATCCTCTCAGTCTTCTGCCCTTTTCAATCTTGAGGATAATACTTGAACATCTTAACTGTGCTAAAAACGTCATGAGATGATTTCTATAACATACAGAATTTTTCCAGGGTATAATAAACTCGTAAAGGTGCAATATGTCCTTAAATTTAATCAAAAAACAAAAACACATAGCCGCGCTAACCCAATCGATCCGACAAAGGGGCAACCATAACCATGAATAGCGGCGCCTAGACAATTCAAAAATCATATAGCGCGGGGACCATTACCATTACACTTTTAGTTGCACCGGGGCCAAAAGAGTGCCAACCTCATTCCACAAGCAACTCGCCCAATGTTCAAAGCTTAACAAATTAGATTACAGCAATACAAAGAGCTGCAAATTCAGATTTGGCCATTTGATGTGGGTCGGTCAGATGTTCCTTTGACAATATATGACCGTTTGATGCCATAGCTAGAAGCGATGGACACAATTCGGACCTAACACCAGAACACACCTATGACCATTTTAACATCCTAGTCACTTCTTTTGTTGCCTGCCGAATCCTATTCCTTGCGAATCGTACACCAGTAGTCTAAAACTCTAACAGATACATTGCCCAGTGTGTTACTAGTCAGGCCGACCTATTTCAAAGATACCAGGCCCTAACACTTACAAACATTGCTGTTAACTGATATCTATCGCTCCTCTCCTACCACCATGACTTGATAGCTCAGTTGGTTATAGCGCCGTGCTTAATACGGAGGTCGCCGGTTCGCGTCCGGCACTGGCACATGTTTTTTTTTTCCCACACTTGTGTGCGCTGGCTATCGTCCAGGGAAAGATTAATAAATATTCTCCTTGTCTACCTTGAGAACTAAGTAGTTTACAAATTCAATACATGACCTCATCCGTTATTCAAACATAGGTTATTAATATTAGAGGTTCATGTCGTAATTCAGCACGTTCCAATTTATATTCATTGTTCACGTTAAAGCGTAATTGACAAAATTTTAGTTGATCCCGCTCACAGCAGCCGAAACTCCGCTTGAGCTATTGTTATATGTCATTCTTCCAAATAAGTCTCTCTTCCACAGACTTTAGTAGGCGTCCTGTGGGAAATGCGGTTAATTATAAGGTTTTAAAACACATATGTGACCGGTTAGAAGTTGTTCTGTTGAACGGTTTTGGGGTGGTATAAAAAGGGGACCATTTTTAGACGAAATCAATTCTACACGGTCATCGAATTTTCTAGTGAAATGCGAAGTAATGTCCGTGTTTTAAAATGGCAACAGTGCGTGACCTGATGTGTAATCCATGCACAGCGGAGTTTGCTGGCTGCTGTTCCGCTTGTCTTTGCGGTTGGTGTGTGTTATGAGCAATTGCTTGGTTTCCCCCGGTTCGTAGGTCACTGGCTGTAAGTTGTCCTAAAATACAAAGTTAAGCCTTGTCTACATTACAGTCTACGACCGATTTCACGTAATTTTAGTACACATTAAATTAGGCTAACGTTTCAGATGCATATAAAAACCCGCACTTGTTTATTAAGTCCGGGGACGAGGTTTTAGATCCCGAACTGTCCCTTTACCTACGCAGAGGCTCCAGCGTTTGGGAATAAGGGAAATTCATTAACATAAATAGTTCCAATTTCTTTCCAAATGCAACGTCGAAATTTTAGGATTTCTTGGCCGCCACCAACGATTTGCGTTTCGGTCGCAGAATCTCATTTGAACAAATTCCAGCTCGACAATGCTCGATACGTCGAAACTTCTGTTCGCATAGCCGGACAGACAGAAAAGCACAATTCTTTTTTTAGAATTATAGATGAGTTTTTGTAAGAAGATTGATAGAGAATTGCAAGTCGTCAGCGGAGTTCAAACTTAACAAGCAACAACTAAATTTACTGTACAGGCGGTGACGGTCTTGATATTCGTTACGAAAGTTGGATTTAGAAGTTGCGGAACTGTGTGTAGAACCAATGCCGACATATCCGCTAAAATCGACTCATTTGGTCCCCACGTTTGACGCATCAATTCAGGTGGTGTTAATCTACCAAACAGACCTCTACAACTTTTGGCATATAGGTAGAAAACGGTATTTGGAGCAACTTTTCTCATCAAACAAACATGTTGGATGAAGGAAATTTGAGATTTTTTTTTTGAAATTTGAATGTTTGGGGATTTTTGTTTCAAACTGGAAACTGGCCGTTGCCTTTCTCTCTCAACAGACCACAAGTACTTGATCAAGTGGGAAGAGATTAATAGTAACGTTGTGGATGTTTTTGTTACGAGATGGACAAGAATATTTAGCTCGTCACCCATCGCCAAATATCTTTGCCCATCTGACACCGAGCGCCCGAGTCGGTAATGTTGTATACATTGCTTCATATCCACATCGTAAATAAAGCCTCAAAACTATTCTGAAATTAAAGCAGGAGTCTGGACAGGAGAGGATGGCTGTGCAGGTGCATGTAATGCTGTTGTCCGTAGCTCATGCTGCAGCCACATGCCATGACTGCACAGTGCAAGTGCTGGTGATGCTGTCACTGGAGTGAAGTGTGAGCGGGGGCTGTGAGCCTGTGGGCATGCATGCAGATCACCAGTCACCCCCGGCACATCCACCATCAAAGCCTCAAAGGCTAGTGGTCATCGTTCGTGAAATGCAATTGCCCAATTGCCTGGTATGATGACGTGTTTTTTGGGAATTGTTCATAGCTAATAGCATTTGGTTTATGGCTTTCACGTTAGTCTCTGTTCAACCATGCTGACCCACAACGCCACACACCATTGTAGTGTACTCAAAACAGTGTAAGTTTGATACCCGACAGCTTGGTCCATTCACAAGCCGCGATACGACCCACCCACATGAAATATCTTATCACAGCAACCTTGGACTGAACTACCGTGGACCTATAAATGCATGCATTCAGCGTTGGATAGTCAGTCATCATCATAAAGGTGGGTGACCCGATCATTCATGGTCCGATTTTTAGGTTTCGGGAATGTTCTTTTTGGTCACTGTGACGTCAATTCCGACATGACCACCTAACCACTGACGGAATAAGCACATGATGCGATGGTATGTTGGTCAATCTGACATCACAGGGCAGAACACGATATTGCCTTGGTTTCTTCTCCCTCACATGAATCCATGATCACCAAAAACATCAGATTACAAATGTTTGAGTTAAATCCGCCCAGCCGTTTGGATATTAAAAGTACAAATGTGTACTAAATTTAGATAATAAGGTATTATTTGGGGATTCCGTCACCTCTCTTATACGACGGAATTGAAACCATTATGATTTTAAGTGGATAATAATGTGTCGCAGTTGCCATTCGTCGTAAAGATAGCACCGGTGGAAAGCAGATATCTCCGGCGGGCGGGAACCACAGTAGGGCTCCATAGACGATAACAGAATAAAGCGTGAACAATGTTGCGGCGTGAAACTAATGTTGCGTGAAGAGTCAACTGAATTTGAGTGCTCTATTCTTACCATTGTAACCCCGGACTATGAGTACGCCAGAGCTATAATTCTACCACCGTTCCCAAAATGGACATTATAAAAAGCTCCAGACTCCTCCCTAAGGTCGCTCACTGCGCTGTTGCCTAATTATTTTATGCTGCCATCAGAAAATCGTCACTGTCATCATTTCGCCTAAATAGCAAAATCATACCTTATTCTCATTCTTAAACAGCTTTTCATTTTATAGGTCATTCCTGCTGAGCATGACCTCCTCTTATGTCAATTATCATATGCCATTAACTTAATGCATGGAGAGTCATGATGCAAAATAGTGTGTAACTGATATGACAAAATTTTTGTCTTGCATTCTCCAATAATTTCACGCTTCTGCGAATAAATATTAACAAATGATTCCACCTTGAAGTCTTTCCTTAGAGGTATCAACAACAGGATTCTTAACTCTCTTCAACTTTTTTTATGAAATTTCAAGACGTGTACTTAAGATTTCTGACCAGTGACGAAGTCCGATTTTTGTATTGCCATGGCTTAATGCACGCTTTAGCTTGTATTTACAAAATTGGATATTACTGTGCTAAGCCTAAAGGTAGAAGATTTTAGCGAAGCACCAGTGTATAATGAAAATGGGGGAGGTGACATTTTTGTCAGTGTGTCGAAATTTGAAGGCTACACAAAATGTCATAGCGATACACATAATGTTTTGGGGACTTCACATATAGACTGGTAATGCCTACTGGTAAGAACGTCCGTGAAGTCCCCATTATTGGGACTACGTTTATAGGCTACTCAGAGATTTATAAATAAATTTCATTTGAATAGAAATTAAAAAATGGCCATCAAGAACTAAAGATAGTTCACTTAAAATTGTTTCAAATTCCAAGAGTTAAATGAATGGTTTTCTGTTTTCATGCAGTTAACGTTTATGCACAGTATAACATGCATAGATCCGTGTGAGGCCTAGAACAAAATTTCCGGATCCAGAATTTATAACAATTTGGATTTTCATATGCATGCATGTGTGCATGTAAATTTAAACTTTGTGACTTCATATGCATTCACGATGCAATTTTCAATTATTTCATATAAGTCATTGAATGCTGAATGATAAAATTTCAGCCAACTGTCAATAGTCTAAATGTACGCATAGTCCGGATATGAATAAAGGTTAGCATTAGCACCAGCCATGTTACCCTTAGCCTTGCATGCAGCGCGCAAAGCCCCTCAAATTTGTTCTTTCCCCCTAGCCAGCCCCCCCTCCCCCCCCCCCCGCCGAAAGAAACGAGGGATTTTTGACAATTGCGGCGATTTGGCGCCAAAAAACGCGAATTTTAGGAACTGAGTGATTTGGGGGTGGTGGGGGCCAAAATTGGTTTAGAAAGCGCCAATATTTTGCTAGCTGACCCCCCAAAAAAGTCACTCACCGTCACCTCCCCCTCCAAAAAAAAAAATTCACGTTTTCCCCCAAAAAAGAGGTCTGGATCCGCCACTGTGTGCAATGCACTTTGACATTGTGCATGTAAATTGTTAAAGTTACATGCCCGTGCATGTATTCTAAAATGTTAATTCGACAGGGCCTTTCGCCAGGTAATCAAGCAATTTTCTTTGCTGATTTTTTTCTGGTCGGACCAAGGGAGATAAACTGCTGACTGCTGCTATTGTGACCTTTTTCCTTTCCCTTTCCCCTCAGGACCCATAAACTGGTGGGACTTGAACGTTTTCCTGGGCATGAAATTTTTCAATTTTTAAATCACGAAATTAGTCCTAATTACAAGGTTCTATAGACTGACATTTTGGATTTTTGCTGAGAGAATAACATTTTTTGAATGTAAATTTGCTAAGGTTAAAATATAATTTGTGTAGTTTAAAGTCCCCCTACTGGTAAAAATTTCTTTTTGTTTTCTATTTTTTTTTTTTTTTAAACGTCATGTATGAAACATGAAAACAAAATATGTCATTCTGGAACTTATTTTTCTAATTTTATTATTACTTTCATTAATCCATCAGTAGTACATTGTCATCAGCAATAACAATTCTAGTCAAACACATTTTTGGTCATCCCTTTGACGTCACAAGGAGAGCACAATGTCGCGTTTGATCAAGGAAGCGTTGGGAAAAATCCCCGTTTTTCTTCCTTCGTATGTCAAAAAAGCAAAAATTAAATGCCTCTATTTGTTAATTTTACAATCACATTGTATTTTTTTTTTCAGGAATTGTTATGTATTTACATATATTTTATGATGTAAGTCAACTGAGCTTGACAAAAACTCTTGACATATTTCCTTTAAATGCATTAGATTCGCATGTTCTTGATTTTTTTCAGTCGAGTATGTTTCTAATGAGCACATACATTAGGGCTAGAATTCCAAAACTGATGATTTCCACCATGAACTTAGTGTATGGGCATGATTTCCCATTTGTAAAATATAAAAGTCTGAGAACTGAGTGTAGACTAGTTGAGCAGCTGGAGTTGTAACTGCATACTAACAGCTTTGTTCTGGATCAAATCCAAGTAGTACTGAGTATTTCTGTCAAATATCAAAGCCACAAACGTCAACTTCTGTGAAACTTTCGAAGTATGATTTTTCCCCATATTTTTGTATCATGATCCCACAGACGAGATAGAAACAAACTCCGTACTCGCAGGAGCTGCAATTGATTGAAGAGTCACACGCTGTGTTTAGCAGCTTTATTGATATTGCGGATGCGCTCAAACAAAATCGTGTTGCCGCCCGTCGTGAAGTGGTCCTGTTGCCTGAATTGCTGAGAATTACTGACCTTCACCGCCGCTGGTATGATGATCTTACCCATGTGTCGAATTCCCTACTACTTCAACTATTAACTATCATCATTTTTTTTCCAATCAAAATGCCACATTTTGTCTCTAAATTGCTGTGTAGGTTCAAATAACACCCGATATTAATGTCCAGTGTGACAAACAGAGACTAAACCATTTTAAAGAGCGGTCCTGAGATGCCATTTACGACTTT
>JAMKCH010064898.1:0-14921 GCA_023653785.1 Ophioderma brevispina | reverse complement strand
ACTGGAAAATCATGCCTAAAACAAGCCTCTTTTTGCTGCTCACTATACAGGGTGTTCAGAACAGAATTAACACCCTAAATATGGGTGACCATAACTTCAAAAAGTGGTATCACATTGATAAATTTAAAAGAATCATTAACACACAATCAACTGTTCTACCTGGAGAACTAGTAAAATGAAATTCAATTTGTACTTTTTACAAGTACAAAATTGAATCATTACAAAACACATAGTTTTCTCTGCAAATCCGTTGGTCACTCAAATTATCTCTTTTTAAATATTGAAATCTAAATTAAACCGACTCTAATCAGGGAAAGTATACAGTGAAAACTCAATCTAACAAATTTCACCTGCTTAAGAGAGTTGTTTTAAAAAGATAGTGGGTCTGTGCCAAAAGTTTAACAAAGGAAGCAGCTATTTTGTTATCTGAGAGAACCAAAATAATACTATTACGAACATTTGCATGTATGGAGTTGTCTTTTATGTTGTTCGAAGAGTTCAGTAAGTCAATGTATACAGTGAAAAACACAGGTTGCAGTGTGCACAATGAAAAAAATATAGTAGGGCCTATAGGGCCCAAACTAACGTGGCAGTATATCAATCAAATGTGACGAGTAAAATTGTATACTTTATTCAAAAGTTTTCTATTTTTTTTTTTTTTTTTTTTTTTTTAAAAACAAAATCAGATTCGAGTGCAGTGCATCAAAAGTTTGTCAATTATATATTGACTTTATTTCTAATGAAAGCTATATTAAGATATTCTGAGAATTGGACTTTTGAAAGTGTTTAAATTATCAAAAAGAGTTAACACACAAGATGAATCGGGATGCCACAAATTGGTCCTCCACCAACCGCTTGTAATCGAGCATGGGAAATTGCAATTTCCTTTACAATCCATCACGACGAAGAGGTAGGGCATCATATCTTAAATTCTGACGTGATGGGCCAAATTTCTGACATCAGTTTTGGAATAGGTATGTTCAATTAACCCCCAAACAATTTTCCAGTGACAAAATAATTTTAACCTCGCCGAACTGAGCCTTTTTTTTGGTAACAGGACCCTTTTTTTTTTTGAAAGGTTGTTGGCTAACCCCCCTTAAAGAAATCCACCCTGCACCCTGTGGAGCTTAATTTGATTAGCTGTATAGCAATAATCTCCTCTTCTCGAATTATACCAAAATCAGTACCAACTGCCTTCAGGATGACGTCACATGACAGTAATTTGTGAGTGCCCTAACAATTCCAAATGTACCCATTCGCATTAAAATCGCGCCAACAAGCGATTTTTGGCTGATACAGAAGGAAATGTAGAGAAAAAAAGGTTTCTATTTATTTTTACCTTGATTTTCAAGATTTGGGCTATTTTTGGCTGTCCGTTGTGCTATGAGAGGTTCGACCCACCACCACCCTATCAATTTGACGGCTCACCCTACCCGCAACTTCACTGTTTGATTATTTTTGGATACTTATAAGGATCAATAATTACAAGGATTTTTGTGCACAAAAACCATGATTGGTCTATCCGAGAAAAAAAAAGGGGGGAGTTGCAACACCCTTCAAGACTGAAATACGAGAGAATCGAAAATGTGGAAATGCATGTTTTTAACTAAAAATCAGTATAAGGGTGTACTGTACATGTATCCCATATAACGGTCTTTAATGTAGAAAAAACCCCAAATAGTGAAAAACAGGTCCCCGTGTATCAATTAGGAACCGTTCACAAGCACTTGTAACCGGGGGGGGCCTTATATAAGACTTTCGTGATAAGATAAAGTAGAGAAGGAAAAATAAGCCGTCAATGTGTTATGGTGATACCAGGCAGTTATTGGGATGCAAAATGCAACATAGTGTGTTGGTATGAAACTCCACGGAACCATATTCAGTCCTCAGCGTAGGAGTCTCCCCGATCCACACAGGGTAAAAAGGGGTGGATAAAAATATAAGAGAACTCTCACAGCCTGGTGTAACTGTCCGCTAGGTTGACCAAGTACAATCCAGTAAGGAACCATTGCGGATGGATAAATATATATTATATCGCCGGCCACAAAAAAAATGTCCTATGTTTAAATCATCAATCAATCAAACATAAAATTTATTTCATCTCAACATCAAATATACAAAGCATTATACAATATAATTATGCAGTTAAACAAGTGAAGACACCAACAGAGCCCTTGAAACTAAAGGTTACAGTAATTACTGAATTGATGGACGCACAAAAATTTAACAGGAACTTTGAAATATGAAAATACAAATATTAAGTTATCCAGGGGAAATATTAATAAAAGAAATAGAAATTGTATATGTATCAGCGAATAGTTGGAACAAGACAAAGAATAGACGTGAAATTACGCCGTACATATAAACAAACGGGAGTTCCGTTGGAGGTTGTTTTGAGACAGATTTTCCGGTTGGGAAGCTCGTAAATGTCTACACACAACACCGCCAAATCAACTATGCACCGACTCAAAATTGGGTCAAAATTACGATCACAATTCACAAAAAAGGTCATTTACACCGTTCTGACCAATGAATTGTTCAAACATTTTACCCATTTTTAGTCGGTGCATATTTGGGGATCAAACGGAGTAAAATGACCCCGTTGTTAAAAATAGTTTTAGGGGTGTACCGGGTGTCTTAGACAGAATTACACCCTAAATATAGCGACCATAACTCAAACGGACGTATCACATTTGCTGAAATTGAAAAAAGAATCTTAAACCACATTTATGAAAACATACTCGATTCGTTAAAAGTCGGTTTTGAAGAAATAAGCGATTGTGTAACACATGTCAATGGACACTTCTTCCAAGTTGCTCACAATAATGCAGATTTGATGTTAAATACCGCTGATTATCGTGTTATCTGTTCAAACCTGTTCTTTTTTCATTCCCCAAAGAATCGGCCTTGTTGTGTTTAATATGTTGTGAGTTCAATGCCATTTGTTCGTTTTATTATACTGTAGTATTAGTATATAAAAAATTACCGTGCCAACACTTAAGATTTAGGCCAATGTTATTAAAAGGAAATACGATTGCGTACTGGAGGCACATGAAGGGTGGTGCCGGGGTTTTCTCAACTGGGACCGTGACGTGACAATCGGGCAAAAAGGTACAGAGATTTTTCTTGAAAGGCATCACATTCTGTAATTTTCACATCATAGATTACACAAGCAATCGATTTCCTACCTTGTATTGGCTACAGAAATTCATCATAAAATGAAAAACGAATGGGGTCACCGGTGATCTTTGATTGGAAAGAATCATTTCAGCTGATTAATTCTTTCATGGGTCTATTCTTTGCAACATCAGAGCTTTCATATGAATCTGTTGCATAGTAACCTTGGCTAACATTATCAACGAATCATGATTCATACTATTATTAAAGCCACTATCAGTCAGTATTTCCCTTTCAAATTCAAAATGCCGACTTTATCTCTAAATTGCTAGTGATGAGGTCATATCACACTTGACTGTTAACTTGCGAAAAGCAGACCTTTATATTTTAAACGGTCTTAAAGATGCAATATTTGCGAATGTTCTAGACCAAGAAAAAGTCGGATCCCGACTTTTAGAAATAACAAAACATAAAAAATCATAATTTCTTTACAAATACTGCGTGTTACGCTTAGCCACTACAGGGGTATGTACACAAGTTCCAATACAATAGTGCAAAAAATGGTGTGATGACATGATACGGGCCGCAATTGTTTAATTGTGCGATAATCGCTGATAGTGGCTTTAAGGTAATTGTGATAAATATTAAATATAGTAGACCCATTCATGGAACAAACATAGATAGCTCAGTCAATTTGAACAATTTTAGGCGTGTTAGGTTCATTTTCGGGAATATTGATAGTTATTTACCAGTCGTTTTGTCATAATTATGATTAACTATATAGCCTAAATAATTATTTAAGCACGAAAAATCTATAAAAGAACCAATTGTCATTTAGATAATCAATAGGTTCATCTAATATTTGGGTAAGGAACGAGACAGTAACAGCATGAATTTGTATCGGAATTGCATAAAACAGAATACATAAACAGCACAGAACAGAATATGTTAATACGTTTTACTGTCGTTTGGTTTCACTTTACCAACAGTGGCACACGCGGGAGCGGTTCATCAAAAAAGTAGGCTAGGTAAACACAAAATCATGACAACACAGGAATTTAAATAAAACAAAAAAAAAAACATAGTAACTCTTCGTTTAGTGGCAGGGAAGGTGGGAATGGTATTGATGGATCGTATTTATTGTGTACTCTAACATGCTCTGTATGACTATAGTCTACAGTACATCGATCAGCCAAAAAATTAGTACCGTGAGTGTCACGGTTACTTAGTTCCTTATACTGCTTAATCTACGTGAAAAACGAATGTAGGATCAACGAGCTCGGCATACAAAACACGAACTGGTTTCATCGACTAGGCTGGAGGGACAACTACTAAGCTTGTCGAGTGCAGTGTAAACGCGATGAAACTTCGCGGCATGTGTATAATGTAATCGATGAACTCCCGGGGTAAAAAATCCATTCAGCAATTTCTTTGACCCACTCTCAAGCCAACCTTTCTATTCCCAAACATAAAAGAGAGAAATTTTAGATCTGGAAATATGATGATTGTGCTAATTAGAAAATATAACTAACTTGATTGGGTAATGCTATCGCTTAAAAACTCGTTATTATTTTTCAAAAAATACTTAACTATACAATATTAAGGTGGGGGGGGGGAATGGCAGGGCAAATAGGTTTTTTTGGGGCGATCTGGCAAGGCATATACGTTTTGGGGGGGGGAGACTACTGGCAAGGCATATACGTTTTGGGGGGCGATGATGCAGGGTTGTGAGATTGCTAAGGGGGCGCGAGTTGTCCAGCATTCGAAAAAATACTTGTTAGGTATGTTTTTAGCTTGTTTTTAGTCGGGTGAAAGTGAACATAAGTGTTAGGGTTGCATTTTGAAAGTCATGTTCACGCATCATATTCCCCTTTTAATACAAATGGGTGCCACCCCCGCCCGGTTATTCCGTAAAGGCCATGTGAATTCGATGCGAGCAGGCAAAGGGGGGCAATAAATTGAAGTGACCAACCAGAAAAAGGGGAAAAAAGTGAGGAATTGCACAACTAGGACTTGTACCCGGTCGCAGCTACACACTGGACGTGGAACTATACTCTGTCATAATTCCTTTTTCTCTGCGTAAGCTAAGTATAATGTGAGTGTCATGTCACTGTCAGGCTGATTTAAAAAAAAATACTATACAATATTGTCAAGAATTTGTTTTTTCTTCTTGGTGAAGAGCTCGCCAGTACAATTCTAGAGTAACAGCAACTTGGAAGAATACGGACTTGCAAATAATTCATCTAACTGTGATCTAAACTGGTCGAGAACGCTGGGACAATCTGTTATTGCCCTTGTTTTTGTTTAGAGTGGACATGTGCACATGGCCCCGTGCGAAAAAGTTGGGGTCAAACTCGGGGAACATCGAACATCTACAGACCATATAAAATTGAGGTCCCGATAACCCGTGAAGTTATGACCACACTAAAACAATGATGTTTCGATTCTAATTGTAGATTCTGTTGCAACTACTCAAATTAAAAAAAAAATATTATTTACTAATGCATTTCAATGAACACTTTTAAAAAAAATGATAGCGGATTTAAAGGAATTTATTTTATATAACACAGTCACAACAGCTGCGCTTCCCGATTTTGACCCCGCAGGTTGCATGACCTGGCTGACCTTGTCGTCTATTTGAAATAAACAGTTTCACCGTTTGAATGTTGGTGGAAGTCACGAAACCTCCTGGTAAACACAAGCGGCTAAGGGAAGACGTGGCTCCTTCAATCTCAAACAGTGTCTCCTCATGGCTTACCGCTGGCAAACGGAAGACATGTACCCTATTATCCTCGCGCCAATCGATTTGCAACTATCGAATTGGAAGTCGGGGTGGTTGGTGCGTGATGTGGTTCAATTAGGGTCATCAGCTTCTTGTAGCACGATTTAGCCTTATATTAATTTGTATAGGAAAGTAATTGCTTGAGCCGCGAACAATCCCCCCATGCCTCACGTCAACGTTATTTACCAATCCTTTCTAAATAGCTAATTTAAAAGCGCATTAAAAAAAAAACTTACGGCCTAACATTAGAGGTGTAATACTGATACTTTGACACTTCTAATCATTGACGTCTTTTGGTCTTTTTCGATTGTTCAGTCTCTTATTTGTTTTTTCATCCAAAAATGCTCCCAAAGGTACGCCATCAGCCCTTTGAATGTATTATAAACTTCCCAAGGCAAATTGCAAAGGAATCACTATCTTCAATGTGTTTAAATTTCCTTCCAAAAATAGTTATGGTTATTGAAGAAACTGTAATCTACATATAAAACAAATATCTCGGTGTAATTAATTGAATAATGATGATTGTCATGTGCGTTTTATTTGCATAGATAAGGCCCCTATGTTAGCGCCAGATTTTTTCTATTGCCGAAAATGATTGTATTTGATTTGCAAAACTATCTAAAATAGGAAAAAACCCTGAACAACCCTCCCAAATCGCCAGCGACCATTTCGACATTTCTGATGATATTTTTAAACTAAAAAGAAAAATAACAAACTAGAAGTGAATATAATCGTGACGTGAGATATAACAACAACGGCGACATTTATCGCGCGTTTGTGCAAGGCTAACATACATCCAAAATGCATCATATTTCCGGACCCTATCAACCAAAGCCTACAGAAGATACACGGTCATTAGAATATAGAAAACACCGCCATCCATTGTGTCCAGGGATAACGGTGTAGGTGGTTTTTGGTTTAAAGTAATCGATTCCATGCTCATCCCGGTAAACAATAGGGAGAAGACCAATGCTGATTGACAAGGAGCCCACGTTCTTCCCCTAGCCGCTGGTTGGTAAACCTCTTCTAACATTGTTTAATCTCAGCTGCAAGTATGGGTAGCTCTGCAGGGTATTGTCCCGGGAATTATTCTAGATACAGCTGTACAAACCTTAGCCTTTTTGGAGAGATCATGAGATAGGATTATCACCGCATGAACGTGATTCATAATAATCATTTTTCCATGTATGGACAAAAAATTTGCAAGTGGCATTTGCCAGGCAGTGGATTGCCAATGTTCACCATTGATTTTGCCAAAAAACTGGCCAAAAACAGTGTACACACCCTGTGAATTCGGCAAGTCTCAACGGAAATAAACTGCATGTTGAAGTATGTGGATGGCAGATACTGACTTCTTCCCATTTTTCAATGCATTATTTTCAGTCTAAGCTCGTCCTAGGCCCTAGGCTTAGATACAACCCTAAACATGCTACACCCGATTACACAACTTTTCTCGACTGTGTCAAAGGAAAGGCAGTGCAACAATAATCACAACGTGCATCTGACATGAATGCAGTGTTTTATAATTATATTATGACCAGTAATTTATGTATAATATAGTTCAATAGGCCGTAGAAGCCCCCCCCCACCCCCCCCCATCCTGTGTTATTCCACAAGGCTGCCTGGCAGAATTATACTCAATAGGGGAGGGGCCGATATGGAACTCTTTTTTTCTATGGGGGGTTTGGCAATTCCTGTTTTTACCTCTCACATCAAAACAGATATCAGTACGAAACTTTGCAGGTAAGGTTTGGGGTCAAGGTACTCCAATCAGGATGGAAAAATAAGGTCATCCCACTTTAACAATTAATATTTTAGTGTGTAGCATCAACAGGAAAAAAATAAGTGTTCACAGAGGAAGGTGTTCACGGAGGTTTGGGGTTATGGGTTGGGGAGAAGAATCTGGAAGGAAGATGTTGTTGGGTTTGTGATGAAAAAGAGTTATGTTGCGAATACGTGGTTCAAGAATGAGGACAAAAGGAAAGGCATTTTACTCAGGGGCGGAAATGAAGACCGAGTGATTTGTGTTAGGGCAAGGGGAACGGACACATTTCTGAAGAATGTTTAAGTTCTGATTCCGCTGACAGGGGAATTGCAACACAGGTTGGTGGTTGCGATGTGGAAAGAGGAGATGAAAAAAAAGGTGGTGAGGAAAGGTAGTGCATGTGGATGAAAGTATGGAAGCTGAAAGAAGGAGACAAGAACGATTTTGAGTTGAGAGTTGGGGAGCTTGTGGGGGCGGAGTGTCAGGTGTGGGGGTGCTTTAAAAGAAGGAGTGTACAGCCAGTGAGGAATGTGTGCGGGGAAAAACGAAAAAGGTAGGAGAGACAGAGAGGAGGGACAGGAAGAGATACGGGGTGGTGGAATGCAGAGGTGAAGGCCTAGGCGATAGTGATGAAAGAAGGATGCATTTAGGATATGAGAAAAATGGTGACGAAGGGGGGGGAAAAAAGAAAAAAAAAAAAAAAAAAGAGAATAAAGCGAGGTATGGTATAAGAGCTTAAAGACAGCGAGCAAAGAAAGTGGTTGCGAATGCTATGAAGGAGGAGGCAGAGAAGGGGCTGGGAGTGGGTTGAGAGAGAATCCAAAACAGTTGTCTAAGATAGTGAAGGCAATGAAATTGGAAGGAAGAGATGTTCGAGGGGAAGGGAAGATGTATGAGGGAAGTGATGGGAACGTTGAATTTAGTGAGAGAGTAGAGAGGGGGTCTGGAAAGAGCAAATGGGACTGAGAATAATGGATGAGGAGAATGAGTGGGATCGAAAGGTGGGGCTGACTGTGGTGGGGAAGGCCAGTTGAGAGGTCAGTCGAGGAAGAAGTGGTGATGATCGGCCCCCCCAAAATAGGCAATGAGAGATGAAGGAAGGCAAAGCGGCTGGACCTCGGAGGGCGGGTGATGAGATGGTTGGTGCGAGGGAGAGATAGGGATTGGTGTGATGAGGAGTTGTGTCGAGAGTGTTGGGATGGAGGGGGGATGCCGACGGACTCGCAGGGCTGTAAAAAAATGCAAAAATGCCAGGATGAATAGGATCAAAATGTCCCTCTAGATAGCAAAATTTCCCTCCAAGATTTCAAAATTTCCTTTAATTCTTAGGTATTACTTTATTTTAACGGTAAAAAAATTTACCTCCAAATGCACAATTTCCCGAATGACATTCCAAATTCCCATTTCCAGGCAGTGCCCGTGGAGGAGTGGGCGGTGATTGTGGTAGTTCCAATTTTTAAAGGGAAGAAGGGGTGCAATGAGTTGTGGTGCGAAGTTGTTAGAGCATGCAGCGAAAATTGTGGAGAGGGTCTGGAGAGTGGGATTCGGAGGATGGTGGATGAAATGCAATTTGGTTTATGCCAGGGGAGGGGTACAGTAGATGCAAGTGTTGTTTTTTGGGGGGGGTGCAGGGGGTGGGCTGAGCTAGGGGGAAAAGTTGTATGTGTTTTGTTGACTTGGAGGGGGCGGCATTGAAGGGTACCGAGGAAAGTGTGATGGAGTGGGCGATGGAGGGAGAGAGGGATGCCAGTGGTGGTGGTTGGAGCGGTGAATGCTGTTTGTTTGAAGGAGCAAAGACAAGAGTGAGAGTGGCGGGTTCTGATTTGTCTGGGGAGTTTGAGGTGGAGGTGGGTCTGCATCAAGGTTCTGTACTTTCGACATTGATTTTGCCAAGTGTGGGTGGATGTGTGGTGGAGAGTGCAAAGAATGTTGATGAGTGAGATTGCTGTATGCTGATGACTTGGTTGTGATGGGCGGGACGGTTGGATGGACTGAGGGAGGGGTTTTTGGAGGTGGAGGGGGCTTTGAGGGTAATGGTCTTAAGGAAACCTTTGGAAGACAAAAGTGCTAGTGGGAGGATGGTGGGGAGGGAAACCAGGTGGTAGTGAGTAAGGTAGACCATGTGGCTGTGTGGGAAGAGGGTTAAAGCAAACTCAGTTGGTGTGAGAAATGTGGAAAGGATCCATGGGAGATGCACAAAGATGAAGAGAGTGACCCCAAGCTTGGCAAGAGATTTTATGTGTGGAAGATGCGAGAAGGGAGCTGGAGGGATGGTGGAACTGGAGGAAAGTTTGTGTGATGAGGTGGAGTCTGTGGGGGAGTTCGCATGCCTTGGGGACAAGGTTGGTGAGGGTGGTGGATGCAGGGTGGCTATGACGGCTGGAGTGAGGTGTGGGTGGGTGAGGTTTGGGAATGTGGGGAGTTGTTGTGAGGGAAAGGATATCCTTTGAAGATGAAAGGAATGGTGTATAAGAGTTGTGTGGGATCAGTGGTGCTGTGTGGGAGTGGGGTGTGGTGCCTGAGCGAAAATGAGATGGGGATTCTTAGGAGGACAGAGAGAGCGATGATAAGAGCAATGTGTTGGGTGAAGTTGATGGATAGGATGAAGACTGAGGACTTGATGCAGATGTTGGGTTTGGGGGAGGCGATGGGCCAGTTGGCGAGGGCGGGTGGTGTGCGTTGGTGTGGGCGTGTGTTGAGGAAGGATGGCGGGCATGCCTTGGGAGGGGCCTTTGAGTTCGGGATGGGGGGGGCGTCCGAAGAGGACATGGAGGGAGTTTTTTTTTTTTTTTTTTTTTTTTGGATGGAGGATGCATTGAATCAGGTCAAGTGGAAGGAGGGAGTGAGGGCGGTTGCTGCCAGTGTGAGGTGAATTCGGCCACCCCCGTTTACGGGGACAAAACCAGATTTAAAACTTTGGATTTACTACTTACTACTCCAAAATATTTTGCAGATGAGATGAGAACAACGATAAATTTGATGGAGTGAGTGGTCGTGTCGAGGCCGGGGATCAGGTAGAGCCTCTTTATTGCAATCTTTGATTTGATAAATTGGGGGTTATTCTGTCAAAACAATAAACCCTCTAAGTTGAGCCTGAGGATTGCCCAAATAAATTGCTAGACATGGCTGTATTTTTACCATATGAAAGGGGATGGCCCGATTTAATTACGGTATGTGAAGTTTTCATCTTGATAGAATGGTCTTCACCCTAAAAATCCATCTGCAAAGTTTTGTGCCGATAGTTCAATCTGTTTTGATGTGAGAGCTAAAAATGTGATTTTGTAAGCCCCATGGAGTACTTGTAAAATTAATATTGGTTGACCAAAATGGAGCACATTTTCACTCATAACTTAAAAATATATAGAACTCAACAAAATAGAGGTTTTCAGCAATCTGTCCATATTTTGTCCATTTGGCACAGTGCCAAAATCATTCCCTGTACAAAGTGTATGGGAAATTTAAATTCTGAAATATCTCAAAAACACATTTTTGGAAAAAAGAAATGGCATTAAATGTTTCTGTCACCAACACCCACATCCTGTTCAGTTTTCAACAAAATATGTCCTGGACATACCTCCTGTTATAGTTGTTGATAATCCTACCTTAAATCATTCTAAACTCTGTTTTAAATCTGCAGATCCACACTTGTATTAGCTGCAGCGGGTTGAATGAAGTGTTAACGTAACAAGCCTTCAACAGCATGTGGGGTAAAGCCAGCAAATTTGATGTAGTCTACAGAAAACTCTTGCTCACCAAGTTCTTCACCAAAGGTTGGGGTAGTCCTGATACTCTCAGAAGGTAAATCAGGTGTCACCTGTTTGTAGATTATGTTTACACCACAGCTGTTTGAAAGTATTGTGACAAAACCAGAATAAAACCAAAAATATCAACAGCGAACACTTTTGACAACTAATATAGATTATTTATTCCCCTAACTTCATCCTGTGTAAATTTTACAAAATTTCGTTGCAGGCAAAACGATTTTTCTTAAAAATCTAGTTTAACATGTTTCTCAATCGCGAATTGGCATATAGAGGGCGCTGCAACATACAAATAATGACCTTTATAGACCTATATGGCAATATTCCCACAATGATTTTTTTCTGATTTTTGCAGAGGTAATAGCTCTTGCATTTATATCAGTTGGCAAAATTGTGTCGCCACTGCTTAAAATTGCTCTAAAAATAATAGAGACAATTTGCATGAGGTCAAACAGCTGTGACATGTATCTGTCTTTACCACCCAGATAATTGGGCATGCAAAGAATATGAGTAAGGCAATTGTATAATTTGTCTAGAAATTTTGAATTATTTTTTTATATTTCTTGTTAGCAGATTGAAGCAAATGATTTATTGAGTTTTCTATTTTTCCCTATTTCTTTTCAGAATATTTGAATTTGGCCAAATACTCTCTAATAGGTCAACATGCCAGGAGCTTGTGAATGACGACTACCCAATAACCATTGATAAGGTATGTTCACTGACATATGAGGTCTAAAAAAGTATTCAGCTGTGTTGCCCTTCAGCGATTGGTTTTTGCCCAAATTGAGAGAAAAACCATTTGGGTTATGAAAGCACCCAATTTTGGGGAAAATGAGCCCAAATTGCACAACTACTCTACAAATACTCTCTAATAGGTCAACATGCCAGGAGCTTGTGAATGAGGACTACCCGATAACCATTGATAAGGTACATGTATGTTCACTGACATTTGAGGTTTAAAAAAGTATTCAGCTGTGTTGCCCTTCAGTGATTGGTTTTTGCACAAATTAAGAGAAAAACCATTTGGGTTATGAAAGCATCCAATTTTGGGGAAATTGAGCTCAAATTGCACAACTTGGGGAAGGGGGAGAATAAATCCAAATTGAACAAATTTTAGGACCACAATGAGCCCAATTTGCATAATTTTGGGTGCTTATGGAAAGAATGTTTTAAGAAATTAAAGAATATTGAATGTTTAGTAGCACATTTTTTTAAAAAGATTTTGCTTTATGTGCTTTTTATCAGCAGCTGTAAAATATCAATAGCTCACTGCATTTAAAATTCAAAATGAGGTAAAACAGGTTTTTAGCCCCACAACAACAACATGCTGTGGAGGGCTGTTGCTGAATCACTGGCTGTCTACATGGGTGGGCGTCTATACAGGCGGGTGGACAGGGGTAGAAAATATTTCATTAATCCACGGTAGTATCTGAAGTGAATAGCCAATGAAATTCACACTTGGTAGGCTAATAGCACATGATGGGGTCTGGTGCTTTATACTTTTCTGATGTGTTATATATAATGAGCTCATTTGCATATTTTCAATAAAATATATTTAATCCACTCTATTTCCACCTCTATTTTTTTAGTTGTAATATGATTTACGATTGAATTCTCACTTGGCAGGGTGGTTGGTTAGAACTGATGG
Source organism: Ophioderma brevispina (assembly GCA_023653785.1). Taxonomy (NCBI): domain Eukaryota; kingdom Metazoa; phylum Echinodermata; class Ophiuroidea; order Amphilepidida; family Ophiodermatidae; genus Ophioderma; species Ophioderma brevispina. The sequence goes on along the minus strand of JAMKCH010064898.1, from coordinate 1,848 downwards.
AGTTCTAGGCTGAAATAAGTCTGTCATAGAGTCCATGTCCAACGGTCTGAAATTCCAAGGGTTTGATGAAACTCTGAGATGAAAATTAAAAATCCAATTATTTTACTTCACTCCAAATGTGTCCACACGATGGTCACCAAAATCGAAAATCATCCCTCTGACCAGTCTCCTCTGCTGCTCCTTTCAGAGTGTTAGACCGTTTAAGTCAAAATACCAGAAGATGTGGCCTTTCACGTGTATATTCAAAGCAGGATTTGTACAACCAAAGATGACCTTCGAGGTTCCCCCACTCTATCCCCCCCAAAGCTGTCCACACAGGCACGACACTCCAAAACCTCTCTGGAGTGGTCATCGGAGATTGTTAGATTGTGCTTAACCCACAAGTGTTTTTTAGGGGATTTTTGTTTTGTATAAACTCGCTAGTACCCTCGATATTTAGATCCATAGTTTATTTAAAACTATGAATGAGTCAACATGCGTTCAACAACCCGATCGTTACACCCCAGAGTTTGGAAACTCCAGAGTTTCAGGTGTTCGTTGTGTGACCACTGACTCCATTTAGAATAGTAATGACTCTTCACCAAACCTAACTTGTGGGCCATCTTAATTACCAGTAAGATGGCCCCACAGTTAATTGATTCTTGTTTATAATTGTGGAAAAATATTTGTCAATTAACGAGAGAATGCATGGTTTGTTTTACAGCCACACATTAAAATGGCGATCCTAAGGCTAAGAAATTAAAGTCAGTACTGTCAACCTCTGAATACTTTTAGACATCTTTTATGAGCTTCATTGAATTTTCGACATAGATGATTCATATGGAGTTGCAGGTCTGTTAACAGGTGTGGAGGAGCATCGAAGGATGTCGTTCATGGAGGGCATTTACACTCCCTTCGCAGACTTCTTGCCTGACCTTATGCCGCCAGAAGTTACGGGACGCCAGGTATGATCACTTCACCTGGAACATCAACCAGGTTCTAACCAAAATTGTGCAAATTAATCATGGTAAATATACAGGCTCTGCCATCTCCATGTTTAATCCATCAAGTACATTTTGATAATTTGCCTCATTTATATAAAACATTTGGGACATTGTTTACAGCTACAAGACTGAAAGGTTCATGTGAAATCACAGTGGCATAACCCCCCCCAGTGGAGGTACTGGGGGAAAAAGCTGTCCTCTGGGACCCCCCTCCCCCCCACTTTTTTTTAAAAAAAAAAAAATTGGGACCTTGGGGAAGGGAGGCAAAAAAAATGTGAAGGAAAAAAGGGAGAAGGAAGAGGAAAAAGAAATAAAGAGGGAAGAGAAAAAATGGGAAGAAAGAAAAGGGTAAGAGGGACGAAGTGGAAAAAAAGGATTTTTGACAAATTGGGACATCACTTTATTAAATTTACTCACGGTCATTTAAAATCAGAACGGGCATGATGCACTTAAACTGCTTCACTACTTACAATGAGCATTATTTTTGATATGTTTCAAAGAACAATGGAATTACCAGACCAATGTATGACTGGGAAATTTGTCAAAATTCAAACTATTAACATTTTGTGCTCCACACAGAATACATTGAACAGGTATCATCAGCATTGGAATGATGTGAGTATACTGATATGTTTGACTGTTTATCAGATTTCTAGATGGTTTCTACCACTAGTTTGGCCTAAGCGTGGCAAGCCTCTATGTATCCATCTGGCTGGAACAGGTGACCATGTAAGTTGCAATCAAAAGGATTGTAGGATACCAGCAAAGTTGCCTATGCTAGTGTGTTGCCAATATTTTATGATTTACATTTTTGCATGCTTGAACAAGAGGTTTGTTGAAATATACCAGAGATGTAACTTTCCGG
>JAMKCH010064896.1:0-20752 GCA_023653785.1 Ophioderma brevispina | reverse complement strand
GGAAAGAATTTAGTAGTCTTCCACCACTCTAATTACGGAATAAAGCGCATCACAGACACAGTGGTGGCAGATTATGAGAATACTAATCAATCCTAACTGAATAACATGGGCATCTTGTTTCGTAGTGATTTTCATAGACCCCGGCAATAGATTATTGCCATTTATTTGGGGGTACAAAGGTAATTCTTATTTGCAATAATTTCATAAAACAGGCTGAATTTAGTATTTGGAGCTAGTATTAATTTATACTAGTAATGTATAATTTCACAATCTGTATACCAAAGAAATCATTCTCCGAGTATCTTTTCCCAGGGAATATTTTGAATAAAAGCATTTAGTGCAAAAATCAGAAGTTTCAATTTTTTGGGGACCCTTTTTATGTGAAATGCACAAAAGTTTGTAGTACACATTCAATATCTAAACCTTATTCCAAATCAAAATATGAGCTTTATAAGTAACCATTTTCTTCAAAATATTCAACTAGCCCGATTGGACAGTGTGGTCAACATTTTAATTGCCTGAGAGTTTTCAGTGCCCTGGGCAATTTGACAGGTGATTTGTGGAGCCCTGATATCTTTGCACCTTCTCTGTATCATGTGTTTTAATCTGTTAATGGAATAAAGCAAGATACAGAGTAGATGTAAAGGGTTTAATTGTATTAGGACACAAGCACTTACAATAGGTTCAAATCAAATATGGTGGTGCTAATATAAGTAACTTGACTCCAGTCCACTTGTAAGTACAGAGGTGCTAAATGGCCTACTTTCACCTTCAATGCTTTGTCTTTTTATGGCATCCTTTTTTCTTTTGTATTGAATTAGTGGTCAAGTGCCTTCTTTGAGGTCCTCCTTTTTATTGTCAGCAACTAGTAATTTGGAACCCCAAGGATAAGGCACCAGTTTATGTTGCTCAGTCTGCCAAGGTCTTACTGTGACCATTTAAGGCAACCATAATTATAAAATGTGTACACCTCTATGCAATTTGGAAAATTTGTATTGGGGTTTGGTGCTTTTTGATATGCTGGTGTTCTACAATGAACTGTTCCTCACTATCTTTGATTTTTAAAAATCCCTCATTAGTTTTTTATGTTACTTAAGGCCTATGGTGATCATGTCAGACGGATGTCTGGATGGATAAATCATGTTTTAATACATGGGCAGGGATGCAAATTTCTACTAGAATCACAGAATCGATTCTCGCAGGGACTCTCGTAGCACCCATGTATGAGAATCAATTTTCCCCATTGAATAGTGGTATTAATTGTGTTTGTTCATTTCAAGAAATTGTTCTCGCAAAACTCTGACGAATTTGCATCCTGAGGGGCAAAAAAGGAAAATCCTTGATCTACCGATGGACTTACAGAATACAGAGGGTGTTTGAATCCCATAATGCATGCAATGGCCTATCAGGCTTTGTGAGAGTTCAGTTTTAGCTGATTTAGCTCTTTTTCATTGCTTTCAAAGAGTCAAATTTTTTTTTTTTTTTTCATTTTTCAGCATGTTTTTGACCTTGATACCTAGTTTTACGCTTACGTTCGTTTCAGCTGTGTTTTCAGCTCTTTCAAAACCCACTCACAGGTCGGGGCTATGACGCGTAATGTACTAACACATGACAGTACTTGGTGATTAAAGTGGTCCAAAAAAGCTCTCAAGAACCACAAGAAGACATTTGAGATCCTGACCAAAAAAATCCCCAATGTACTAATGCTTTGTGGCTAAGAATAGGATTTTTTTGGATCACACAGGCTAGTACGTCCTTCGTTCGTTCGTGAAGTCCAAAATCACAGTGAAGATCCCGTCTTTAAACAGCTGATAGTTCATCATCCAGGTTGATCACGCCCGGAATTCCTCTTGGGAGGTAAACCTCCACAGTCATCTATGATGTGGCTTAATGGTTTGGGGCTCTCCACAATCGCAATTTGGTGATGGTTCTACTCCGATCTTGTTGAAGGAAGTTCTTTGTACGACCACGCCAGTTCTGAGTCTGTTGAGGTTGACCCATGCTTTCCTACAAGGTCACAAGCCTTTGGGCTTGATAGATGGGCTGTCCACAAACTGCTTCGAGGTTCAAAGTAGAGGATGACCATTGCTCATCCCATCTGTCATTGATCCACAATGGTCGATAGGGATACTGGTGAATGCAGTGTCAGGATTGGGGGTAGCAAAGTGATTCGTGGAATTCTCATGGATCCTCAAAGGGTTTGTTGGTGGTGGGATTAGACTACCAGGATCATCCACACTTTTTGGCGAGCTTGATCGTCTGAAGGTTCCTCCTAAGGTTTGCAGGCCCAGGGCGGGGGGAGCTATGCCAGGACAGATTGAAGGTATTTTATTATTCTACAGGCGTCGCCAAAGGCAACCAATAACAAGGCTCCTCATTTGCATTGCATTCAGAACGACATCAATCTTGTGTGAATGTACGCGTGACTCCATACTGTTGCAGCGTATTCAGCAGGGAGTGATGCCGGCAACGTTGATGTATGTAAGGGGTCAAAGGATGCACCCCATTCCAGTTCCTGTGATGAGCCTTATGAGGAGGTTGACACGAGAGGACTGCGTCTTGGCAGCGATTGCCTCGGTGGTGTTGAGTGAAAGTAAGGCTGCGGTCCAATGTGACGCCAAGGTACTTTCGGTGTTGGGTCATGTGACAGTTTTTCTCATCTAGAGTGATGTTTAGTTCTCTTTTGCGCATCGATTTGCAAGGTGGAAAACAGAGGACGGTCTTGGGTTTGCTGAGTTTCAAGTGCCACATCGGTGGAAGAATGGCTTACAGTGATAGGTCCTTCTGCAACACTGTTTCTTAAGGGACTCAAAGGAATCAGCAGCCACTCCAAGTGCTGTCGTTGCGTAGGAGAGTACTGCGAAAAATTCCTCCCTTGGCATACTGAGAGTAGATGTTAAGAGACTGGGTGCCAGGACAGAAGGTCCTTGAAAGTCCTGGGATTTCAAAATCCTTTTTTCCGGACCTTGAAAACCTGGGAAATCACAAATGGTCCGTGAAAGTCCTTGAAAAGTCATGGCACAACCAACAAAGTAAGAATTTTATAATCCATTTGCGGACATCAACGGCAATGGAAATATAAGAATATTATTTAACCCTTATGCTGCATTACAGGCTGTAACGAATACTGAACGTGTCAGTAAAGCAAAAGATCGTGCCCATTTGGTTTGTTTTTTCTTAGTCGGTGTGTATTGAGAGAAGTTTAATGTTCTCTTTAAAGTGAAACCTAACTTGCACAAGCCTACTAGTACGGATTTTTGTATTAGTACGGAAAATGTAGCGAATAGGACGTTTTAAGGGAAAAAAAAATATGGAAAATGGTCGCGTCCTAAACTAAAAATAAAGTTGTATATAAAGTAATAAGTAAATACAGAAAAATAAGTAAGGAAAGAGGACAATATCTTTTAAAAAAAACAAAATAAAAGAAAAAGATGTGAAAAAGAATTTTTCAAGTTATAAAGTCTGTTTAAATGGTTTCCACCATAGTTTTCTCCAAACTTCGGAGGTTAACCCACATTAAACTTTTTTTAACCATGTAATGCTGTATGCTTAAACGTCTTCGAAGGTATTTTAGTCTACTTATTCAACTGCAGAGGTGACAAAGGGGTGACTACAAACATTGTTATGTTATTAGAGGTTTTGTTTTCAAGTTTAAGAACCTTTGAAAGTTTTAGACTCATTTTTCATGCCCACTGTATTAACAAAAAATACTCCATATGGACTTTCTTAGTTCTACTGACGTTCCCTGAATGGGGCTGTCAGACGGTAGAGCTCTGTCCATTTTTTCTGGAAAAGCTGATTTTAAAGGAGCTCTATCTCATGATGATGCAGTTCATGTACATAGGTAGCTCAGTTTTTTCAGTATGAGCTTTAAAGTTTAACCTGTAGTTTCATTTTTAATTGTACTACAGGAGTCTAAAACAATAATTTTCTATGGATACTTACAGTTCCTTAAAGGGGAACACGGACATACAGATGGTGGACTCCATCCATAATTTTTTGTTCAGGAAAGCAGTAAAGTAATTTAAGCGCTCTCTCATGTGCAGTTGTATATAGATGGCCTCAGTTTTCAAGCTATGATCCTTTAAAATTTTGACCTTTCTTATTTTTCATATAATTCTCCAGATGGACATTAGTCCGACTTCTTATTAGCGTGTCCGCAAGTCATTAGTAATGGCGTGTGGTGGCTGTCAGGATTTATTCGACTGAGTAGGCTGATACGGGCCACGGATCCATGATACGGACGCTCCTAACATGGCCCCGCTGCATGTGAGACTGGGGGTGGATTGGGAACAGTCAGGTTTACACCCTACTCTGATTCGGCACAAGGACTGCGATGTACAGTACAGTTGTGACTCTCTTTACACAACAAGACCGATGGCTTAACGTCCCTCCGAGGGACGGATGCTTTCACGATCATTTGCCCTCCAATCCAAGTGAACCGTGGAGGAGAGCGGTTATTCTGTATTTAATAAATGCTCGTTTTATACAGATTAAATCCAGAATTGAGCACCTGAATAAATCTCAGCAAGTAAGTGACCCCACCGGGATCGAACCCGGGATTTTTGGTAATTTGCCGCCACAGGGCAAAAGCACCCTAACCGCTAGGCCACGCCTCAACTACTGAGAGTTCTTAAATAGGGCTGTCAGACGGCGGAGCTATGTCCCATTTTTCTAGAAAAGTTGTATTTTAAAGAGCTATCTCATGATGAAGTTCTTATGTACAAAGTGCCTCAGTTTTCAAGTTATGAGCCTTGTTAAAGTGGAGACTTCAAATTCATGTTTAGCTTAATATATAGGTTATTGTCATCACGTAGCAATTAGAGTAGGAAACCCAATATATCTGCATAAACTAGTCTTTATTCTGATACACAATCGTTAGAAACTCGCAGGTATGAAAGTAATGACATTTCTTTGAAAAGTTATGTTGGGGATTTGAAAATTCTGAGCAGATGTTGCGTTTTTGGGGCAATTTGCTTCGCTTTTGTGTTTTGGCTGAGAATTGTGTTGTAGCAAAGATTATGCCTGAATTGTCTGTTGTTCTACAATGTAGATGCATGCTTTGTGAAAGCTTGAAAGCCATTCATTATCAATGCTGGCCTAGAGCGGCATTGCATTTGCAGCCTAGTCTGATAACCACTTTGGCAGTAAATTTCATGCTTATCTAGGTAGAAGATAGTTATGTTATCAACATCAATAGCACTCTCCAATTCACAATTGGGGTTGTCCTTGATTTGGACTTCATTGGGCTAGCTCTATATTAACTATAACAATTTTGGTTATCACTTGACCATACTTGGTTTTATGCTTTCAACTAGCATGGTTATATGTTTCAAGTCATTTTCATCTTCTTAGGACTCAAGTTGTGGGAGATAAACCTTTTCAGCAACCACATCACAAAACATATTTGTTGTTGAACCATATAACAAATGTTGATTACTCGTATATCGTATTTGTTCACAAAAACTATGATCAGGCCCGCCTTAGCCTTTTAAATTGTTTCTTTTTTATGTGGGCAATCAAATATAGTGTAAAAAGACAATGACTAAAGAGTCATTGGTCTTTCACACTATAGTTTATTGTGATATCACTAAGAAACTAATTTCTACTACCTATCTTTTACACTTGATCTTGGAAAAGTTGTATTGCAATTGTGTGACTGTTTTAGTTAGGTTAACAACCCCAACTTTGTCCTGGCATGGTATCTCTTTATGTGTTTAACAGAATTAAAAGATACAAGCATTAACATCTTTGAACACAGAAATAAACCAAGATTAAATTAATAGCAGGGCCTACATCAGCATCTAAAGTCCTGGTGGAATCATCACATTTTAGAGGAAAATGTATATATTGAGAGCTGTTATTAACATGATCAAAAGTATGGTGGCATTTATTATCTTCCCGTTCTGTAGCATGCATTGTTTGAAAAAAATCAGTGGGTCCTATGTTATAACTTCAAATGCTTACCTCAGGCCTAAAGCTACTTACATTAAACAATCTGTCTCAAACAAGTCAAATGTCGATATTGTAGGCCTACTGACTCACACGTACATAAATTTTAAATAAAAATGAATATGAAGTTTTGTTTTTATTGTGAATAACCTGTTATTGATGTAAAAGTAACAAAGTTTTAAAATTTCTTAAAGATGTTATTTTTCATTCATTTTGACCTAATGAACCTGGCATTTGGCCTACATGATATTCCATTATCTTATTAGCCAGTTCATTTTTTTCTTTTTATTTATGAAAGTTCTTTTCCATAATCAAAGGATTTTTCCACTGCACTTCTTCTACTTCTCATGTTTACCTAAGTAACTGAACTAAAACTATGTTTGCTTGCAAACAAGAGCACACTTTATAATGCATGAACGTGTCCTTGTAGGGCCAGGCTCTGACCCTAGGTGGTATTTAAATCATTAGCAGTGTCATATGAAGTGCAACTTAGAGGCCACTAATCAGTGATATGCTATATCGAAATAAAACAAATCATCAAAAAGCAGATTTTTGCAAGTCTGTAACAAGTATAGGGATCCTACCATACCCTCCAAATGATACGACCAAAAGCAACCTAACCTGGACAAAATCGGATGTTTTAGTCATTAGTGTCCTTTCGGACCCTTACTATTACACGTACTTGTAATGGAGATTTGTATCATTGAAATGCCGGTTTTCTTCATTTTTTAAGCTATTTCCTGCAAATTCACATATTTTTGACTCTTTCGGATAATCACTGATAGGGCTTTAATGTGGCATAAGCAACATGTGTTTGGCTCCCCTTAACCTTGGCACGGTGTTAACTTGAAACAGCCCAAATCTCTCACTCCAACCAGTCAGAAGTGGCCTTACAAACAAACTGCTATCTCAGAGTGTATTGAGTTCATTCCACAGATGCCCCATTTTGAGACAATTTCACCTCAATAATGTCATGTGATGCCAGGCAATGGATTCCACACAAGTCCCCATTCTTAAAGGGACCTGTCATGCAAGTTTGGTGCCGCTTTCACGTTGCTCTGTGAATTTTAATAAAGTGATCACCCTTTTCAGTTGATTATATCATAAACAAATTGTATTGAATGTGTCAATTTCCTATTGTCATAATATATAAAGTTACTTTAAAGGATGTTGTTGTTGTCTTTGGATGCATCATTTTTAGGCTACTGCAATCATTGATGCTCTGGTTATGTACTACTAAGCTAAACAATATTTTTCCTTATGGACTGTGTTCATATTGACAGTTCCTTAAAGGGGGGAACTATCAGATTGTGGAACTCCATCAATATTTTTTTTCAGGAAATCAGTAATTTAAATAGCTCTCTCATGATGTAGTTGTATAGCATTTTCAAGCTGATCCTTTAATTTTGACTTGTCTTCTTTTTCATATAATCTCCATATGGACTTAGTTTTTTCCTACAGACCCCCTGTGGAACCCCTTGTGTGACCTGGTTGTCAATGGATCAAATTCAGACTTGGCACAAATCTAACATTTTTTTTTTTCCACAAGCACATTCAGTGCATGTGCATTTATTATCATATGATCTTCATATTGACCTAAATACCATTACATAACTGTTTGGCATACAATACATAATATAATAATCTAAGAGGATGACCATAATAAAAGAAAACAATCTGGTGGTTACACAGACTATCCAATTTGCTAAAGTAGTTACACTGGGGAATGATAATTGCTCATATTATCCCAAACATCAATCATTATTTAAACCAGACTTGTTTTTACTACTGTACATGATCCATTCATTCTTATTTACAAATTCATATACCGGAGCTAACATTTAACCTTGATCTGATAGCACTAGAGACTGTGAAATATTCCAAAAGGATAGAAGGGTATTACCCCCAAAAAGCCACAACTTTCCATTTTTTCCTTACAATTCACCTCACATGACCTTTGACCCATCACAAAAGATGGATCCCATGTTGCACGCCCATGATTTTAGTTTAAATCGCAATTGAACTTCAACTTTTCAAGAGGTCCCAGTTGTATTTCCAGCTCTCTTACAAAACTCGTTACCTCACAGAACCCTTTTGACCTCAACCTGTGACCTTTGACCCCATCAACTAAACTTAGGGATCCCTGTTGCACCAATGTAAAAAAAGTTTGGTCCCAATTGAACTTCAACTTTTCAAAAGCAAATCTTTACATCTTTCAGCAAAGCCTTACCACCCGACCTCACATGACCCCCGACCTCCAGGCCACCCCGACCCCATCAACATATGAGGTATCCAATGTTACACCTATGACCCAAACCTGGCTCCAATTACCGACTTCAACTTTTTCAATGAGGTCATTTCACATTGTCAGCCCATTTTACAACTTGACATCTGACTTAGCATGGTGACCTTTGACTCATCAGCAAAAGGGATGCAATACTGCACCCGCGACCAAAGTTTCGGTGTTAAATCCTCATAAGTGTGAAATTAGAGGTAATATACCCTTTTTCACAACAGACATCACAACAACGGACAGAGCATTCCCCCTGTTCCTCCTGCTCAGGGCAGGCGACACAGAAAAACCCCTAAATAAGTAGGTTTATTTAGGGTTGACATTTTCTTGGCTTGAATTAGAAATTCATCACCTATCGCTACAATGCTGGCTCAGAACACGGCATTTTTTTGTCAAGAATAAAACATTTGGGTTTCATAGTGTGTAGATCACTACACATTCAGGGCTAAAACATAATGACAAGAGTACAATTTTAAAAACAGTAATCTTTCAAACCCAAATTGGATCTACTCTGACGCCCCGGAGCCACAAGGCTAAAAATGATGCAATTCTGCAAGTCTGACAAAAAAAAGAACCAAACCATTCCCCAAATTATAATCTTTTTTGACCTGATAACTTTGAAAAATCTCAATCAATACATGTAAAAAACCCCCAAAACGTAAGCCCAAAAGTAAATTAAGCGGCATACTGCCCAACTTAAAACAATATAGCTAAATTCGGGTGTTCCCACTAAAGTTTCCTCGTGACCCTTTAACGAATTAAAGTTACCATATAATTTATACACATAGATCCACAATACACTGTATAGCCAATTAATGATACAAAAGCGCCACATAACTATGACTATCTTAGACAACAGTTAAGGCAGAGTTTTTTTTTTTAACCCAGACATGATCAATCGTAGCATAGCTATGCTTTTTTTATTTGTATACCCAATATAAAATTGTTTTTCAGAAGTATGCAAAACCGGAGTCTAATCAACGCAACCATAAGAATTTTAAAAGGCATCCTAATACAAACAACATATTTTACACTTCGAAAAATAGAGACTTAAACATCGAGTCACGATGCACATGATGAAAACCAAATAAATATTAAGCGTTTAGTGGATACAGTGCAGTGATGTTACACATTAATTAGGCTCCATTTTTTAACCCAAACATCAATCTTGTTATTTCTAACGGCTATAGTTTTTCCAAGTACAAACATCATCCAAACTTCTTTGGAAAATGGCCAATAAGAGACTGCTTATTTAAACTTGCATTAAAAATGTACTGCTTCCATGCAAAATCACCAATTAAAATTTTGAAAATTCCAAATCCTTATACAAAAAATCACATCTTCATGTGAGCCTAAGTCACCCTTTTCCGAAAATATTAATTTGCACCTCGGACCAAAAACGTTTTCGTCAATCTACACGACAAAAGAGATAGGATGTCCTCACTTTCGCTCATTACAGAAGTAACAAAGTGGAATTTGCAAACCAATTTTAACGATAACTTTTTAGTACCAATAAATCTATGCAAATTAAACTGAAAAACCAAAGTTTTTGTCATACGGGAGGAAGTATTGTATTGTATAAATTTCACTTCCACTTCAAATTCTATCATTGAAAAAGATAGCCCACTTGGCTTCTGATTAGGAGTTTAAATAACTTATCACCACACATACGTTTAACCATTTTGCAAACTTTAATGATGGTTTTGAATCTGTAAATCATGTCATCTGGTATGAAAACAATACTCCCCCTCTGACACTTCATACTAGATTTAGGGATAGCATTAACAACTGTAATAATCTAAGAAATTACATTGCCCCAAAAAAAAAATTATATTTCGCGTTTTTAAATAATCAAAGGAGTAATACGTGTTATCCTCACCTATAAATCTGAAATATCTTGATACGCGTAACTACCCAATTTCTCCTGACACGGATTGTTACCAATATGAATCTCGGAGTTATTCCAGATAATATGATCACAAGTATTACGTGTGGGGTATCTTCAAATGTAAACAGAACACCATGCATTGATAACTTCAACGATAAAGTACATTGTTACTAGAACCGGATACAACGATCATTTGGTTTAAGTTACATTCCCTAACAGATTTCCACCAAATGTTCTAGATATATATAAAAACATTTCCAACTACCGTTATTTTTGGGATCTAAAAGACGCTTTATCCCATGCAATCGTAAGCCCTTGAATGATGTAGGGAATTGACATCTTTCAACCCCCCATTTTCATAATCAACCAATGCTGGTTCCTCCTATTTAATTTTATTGCTTCCTTACAAATAAACCTATAATATTGAATTGAGCTAGTAATGAGAATGATCAGGGGGGTGTTTTTTAGGTCATAAGAACACAAGTTGAGATAAACCAGAGATTTGACCAATTGTATCTTACCGATGGGACCCAAATCTCTGAAAGACCAAATTCTTAACTTCTTTCCTTTTTTTTAAATTTTTGGATAGTTTAACTTGAATATCATTTAATTTGACTCAAAATCACACCCAATAACCAACTGGATCATACGTAAATTTTAAATCTATCATTAGTGATTCTGGGGGATTATCCTTATATAAACCAAGCGGGATCAGTTCAGATTTATCCAAATTGACCTTTAAACCAGAATATTGCTGGAAAATATTGAGAATTTCAATAACTCTTATGGAGAGTTTACATCTTGAGGATAAAGTATATCATCTGCGTATGCGCTTAAAAGAATTCTCGTATCCTGAACATTATACCTTGAATGTAAGAATCTGTCCTGATTGCAATATTTAAAATCTCACTACATACAATAAATAGATTACTTGGGACTGAGTGTACAGCCCTGACGAAGACCACAAATAAATTCAAAAAATTCGGAAGCATGCCCCATTATTCCCATGACGCCGGAAGTAAATACCAATTATATAAAACTTTACCCAATTGATCAGGTCAATCGCCAAAATAAATAATTTAAGTGCCTTTAAATAAAAAGGACCATTAATTTTTATCGCATGCCTTGTGCATCGATTAGAAACATTAAACAGCCAAATTGGTTTTTATTTCACATGTCCCTATAACATCCAAAGCTAACCTAATGTTGCTCCCCAATGAAACTCCCTTAAGAAACCATTTTATCAGAGTGAGAGTGTGAGTACTAGGCAAAACGTTTTTTAATCTGAGGGCAATACTTTGGTTATTATTTTGGTATTCCTTTTATTAAGGAAATGGGTCTCCAATTTTTAAAAAAACCGTGTCTTATCTTTCTTTGGAATTAAATAATACCCCCCTACGTGACATTGGACCAAGTGCCATTTTGAAAAGAAAAATTTAAAAGCGTTAACCAGAACATTCAGCAATACAGTAAAAAACATTTGTAGAAATCAGCGGGAAACCATCCGTACCTGGCGATTTGTTATTTGGCAGTGTTTGCAAAGCATCTTGCATTCTTAACAGTGATCACCCTTCACACATTAACTTAGCATCATCATTGATTTTACAGAACTCGACATCACCAAGAAGTCTTCAATATGAAGTTTTGGAGGATCACTGGAAGATACATCTGTTGATAAAATTTTTATTCCTCATAAAAACATTACCTTTGTCCGGATTTCACCTGTATGAGAATAGTTTGTATCACCTTCGCTTCTGATTGCTTTTTATCTAATAACAAAAGATTTGGTGTTCCGTTCACCATATTCCATCCAATTAGCTCTAGCCCTAAATCAACAACCATCGGTTTTAACATTATAAATGTTTTTCTAAATCCAATTTTACATTTCTTAAGAGCTTCAAGTATTATCTGAAGGATTTTCAAATCAAATTGATATGCTAAGTGGTTCATCTTTTTAACCAAAGTCTCCTCCTTGCCTTTCCTCTTCTAGATTTATGAGCATAAATTCCATCGTTTTTGAACGAATATTACATTTTTTAAAAATCCCATAGATAATTAGGATGCAAATCCTTATTCCGGTCATTTTTCACCTCCGCAAACATGGTTAATCATATTACATACTCATATCATTCAACAGAGAATGTTTAGTTTCCCCAAACCTCTACCCCTGGCTTCACGCAACCGTGCAATTTAATACGACATCTGAATGGTCGTTTTTTAAAACCATGTGAATGTCACATTCATCATCTTGCTAAAAATATTAAAGAGACTAAATATACTCCATCGGCATGGATTGGAGGGTTCGAATTTGAATTCCAGGCGTATCTATAAACATTGGGATTTCTTCTTCTCCAAACAGCCATAGAGACGATAAGCATTCATAATATCCGCAACTTTGTTGCGGGAATTGATATGAGTATGGGCCCTACCCCTTTCTTGTCCCAAACTGGATTCTTGAACAAAATTGAAGTCCCCAACCCATATCATAGATCACACTCAATCCTCAAATTTTCAAATGGATATGATTTTCAAAAAAGGAGGGTCATCACATTCGGCCGTATACCTTAAGCAGGGTAATTTTTTGATTATTTAAAATAACATCCATGAGACTAACACGACCTTCATCGTCAGATTAAACATTCTTTAATCCTAATCACATGTATTATCAAAAATACAGCGACACCCCTAGAGTTAGATGTCCCAGGGAAAAATAAATAATATTACAGCCCAGTCCGCCTCCATACCTTTTTCAGATCTTAAGGGTTGAAGTGCTTTTTCCTGAACAGATAAATACTCTTTCTGCTATGAAGCCAGGAAAACACTTGTGCACGTTTATCCTTATCTTTTAAACTCGAACATTCTAGAATAGATCTAACACTACTCTATCAGCCTCAGATAAAGATTTTTTAAAAGACGGTAAACACATTACCTTCTGATGCTACGAATATAATATTTGCTGTATGTTCACTGTACAGAGATATCCAATATCACTAGGATCATTCATCCTCTTATTTATAATATTTATTATATCAAAGCGCACAGTTAACACTTTAATATGCTTCTCTTTTACAACATCAGATGTAATATTGCATAGTACAACATGAGATCATTTTTTATATAAAAATCTGGTTGGCTATAACGCCATATGACAACATTTGATATCACCAAACAAGTTGTTAAAGTTTGGTTAACCCAAAAAACGGGTTCCCATCAGAACTACGAAAAGACATTGAGACGGACGTTAGGACAAAACAAGGCATAATTGAGTTACATATATAAAGCAAGGAGCACTCTACTTAGCCTAGCTTTCTCGAGGATGTGAGAAAAAAAAAGATTGTGCAATAAGTTCATTACGTAAAAAAAAATACTAAGGGTGCCCGTTCCGATTTATGTATATTGTGTTTCTCTATGTACATGAAGCAGCAACACACACACACCCTCACCAAGCAACCGCGGGAAAACAACCCGCGTTCGCCAATGGCAACACAACAACCATGCTGCAAGAGCCCCACCCAATACTATGCCAACGATTAATTCCCAGCCACCAAATGCGTCGTTTTGTTTAATATCCATAGATGATAAATGGATGTGAGCCTCAAACTTCAGGACCCATGAAAAAACACACCCTGTATCCGAAATCATAAACACACTACCTACCACAAGCTTGGAACAAGCACCTTGAGTAAGTCTATATGTGGAAATTATTTCATACGGAAACCCTCGCATAATTAAATCCTGTTAAAGTCATTTAAATACCCATGCATGCATCACAAAATCCCCTACACCATTCACATTTAAAAAAAAAATAGTGGACGACTGCTACACATACAAAAGTCTATACTTTGTCATATCAGACATACCCAGGCAAAAAAACCATTCATATCAATAACCCCGCCCCTCAGATACAAGAAGCAATTGTGTGCTTCGCCAAAATCTTAAACATGTTCTCAATTGGGCTATTGGAATTGACCCTAGTGTTACCATACTCCACGCTGATCGCTGTACATAAGCTACCCTCAAACAGAGACAAGGGTGGTCACAAAACAAAACACATTCCCCATTGATAAAGTCTAATCCAAAAATAAGTATCCACACATATTAACATACAAATATAACCCCGGGGTCCCATCAATCCCACAATGCCCGTCCTCGGGAAGACCTCACCTAAATGAGGTCACGCGATCCCACAAATCCCATTCACAACCATAACCCAAACTTTAATGCCCATCCCAAGCCACAAAGCGATAGCACTTAGGAAATTATAGCAAAATTGCGAAATCCCGTGGTTCTGTATATATGTAAACATTCACTTCTAGTGCTGACATGTGTTTAACAGTACAGTATAGGCCACATTACAAGCTAATCATGGGAATTGATCCAAACACCCTCTGAATAAAACCATCTGGTTCAGGGAAACAGATGGCAACATGAACAATGGCACCCGGTATGCAAATTTGGTGGCCCACCACTATCACTGTGGAAGGAGCTATTCGCGCCACTATCCATATATGGGTGGAACGTGATACAATATATATAGAGCCTTGCGCACAAACAAACCTAGCAAAAAAAAATATACGATTAAAACCAAAACCACACCAATATGTGAAGAAAAACTCAGAGTATAACCTAAATTTAGTTCCAGAAAGAAAAAAAACGGTGGAAGATAGCCGAAAGAACTGTGGGAAAACTGATATGAAAGCCTATAAAGAATGGGGAACACGGGAATGACACACCCGTAAATTTTTAGTATTTGAGGGAATTGTTTACTTTTAAATAAGAAATATGAGAAATGAATCATAAATCTTGGAGGGACATGATGCAGCCTTGAGTGGTTTTGATTGTATTCCCGGGAATTTTGCATTTTTTCCCAACACCTGCCCTGTAGACCCAAACCATTTTTTTTGGAAAAAAAAAGACACATTAGGATGAATATTAATAAATACAATACATATAACAACCCACACTTCGGTTATTTAAAATTCTATACACGCAAGTTCAATGTAAAAAGATTTTTTTTTCAAAGGAAAGGGCGCTTGCTTTCAGACTTAACAAAAAAGAGACTTAACTAATATAGGACACATCCCATAGTTGTGGTAGTAAATCGTAAGTTCGTGAGTTCATTACCACCAAAAAAGTAAAAAACATTCAGCGTAATTCACTCGTAGTACAAAGGAAATCCAATATCCTATTTTTTCATAAATGAACCACAATTGCAGCCTTCCATATACTTAATATCACTTCTAAGCTCCCATAGCGAGAAAAAAATTCAATCCAAAACTATAATTACTCAAGTTATGGCAACAATCCATAAATCTTCTCAATAGAAGAGAAACCACACTTCAATCCTAAAAGGTACGAGAAATTTGCGGTCACGCGCATGGGGGGCGTCTCTACTGTTCAAACATTATCCGGGCATCAGCTCCCTGGAAAGGGATATCCTGCACCCTCCGCTTCTCCCTTTTCCGGCGATAACTCTAATTAGTCTCCGTTGTCCATACGCGACTTTTACCTCATTTTTCCATTTCTCTCTCTCAAATCTTCTGTTGTCCAGGTCATCTATAACTAACCCGGTGAATTACCACTTCTGTCTAGCTTCCTTCATACTTTCATTTTATCATTAAAAGATAACATCTTCACTAAAATATGTGGTTTTAACGATTAACCAGTTCTTGGTCCTCTCTATGACACTTCAATTCTAGGTTCGCGTCCCACCTCAAACTCCTCCCTAGCATCTTAGTAACAAGCCTGTACAGTCTTCACCTTCCGTTTTACGCACACCAACACGTCTGAAGTTTATTTTCTTCTAGTCAAAGCTTTCGTTTCTGTTCTTTTTTCTGTTTTTTTTGTGTCTGTTAAAATTTGTCACTATATTCCGGGACAAGATAAGGGGCGACCAATTGCTCAGTCGGACGTATTTGCTGTGCAGAACAAATGACGACCATAGAATAATCCGGAACATTAAAGATTATTGAACAGAAAGTTTACTTACATGGATTATTGTGTCCGTGCGTCAAAAACCAGACTCCAATAACCAATGTTTGAACATTTTTAAATCATGTTTTGTTCGAACATGCCCCGCCCATACTACCCATTCAAATCAATCACTGTCCGCACTGCCTATGACAAACCTTGACATACATGTACGCGCAATTGGTCGGCATTCCTTCCTTGACATGAGCTTTTGTAAATTGAAGTTGCCTGAGACCCATGATACACATGCTCCCTTTATTCTCTCTCCTCTCCCCCTCCTCAGAACTTCCCTTTCACTCCTTCTCCCCTCCTGTAGGATTGGATCACTTCTCACTTTCATTTAGTTAAATGCAATGCAATTAACCATTTAAAATATAGTTATTATTTATTTACAACATTATACATTGTACTGATCTGTTTTCGTGTGTTTTGTGCTTGATGTTACAGATCTCTATATTAGCACAGGATGGTAGGTGAATGCCGCAAATCTGGAGGCCTAGCTAGTTACATGAGGCAAAACCTCTGTCCTATCTAAATATACTGAAGAAAACAGGTGGGCAATACATGTGACTCATTCAAAAATTTACAGTGCTTTATAGCAGGTCGGCTTAGGGATTTGGGGATCGTGACTCGCAAAATGTATGACACAATCAATTTCAACTAGATGTAAAAAAATTTAGTCCACATAGACACCATATGTTTTAAAATTGCATTTCTTGGATTTGACCAACCCAAAAATCTAACAAAAAAATGTTGTTAGGACTTTGCTATTACATTGGTCCACATAATTGGGATGGTTTGGAAATTGAGTACAACAGACTCCTGTGTGTGTGCGTTGCGTTAATATGCCAAAACTAAGGTGGGAATTTCTTATGTGATTAACAGAACCAACCTATTTATGCCATCCCACGGAATCTCTGTCCAGCTTAAATTATGAATTAGCGACGTGGAAGTGTATCGTGTACCGACTTTCAGCGCACGCGTATGCAAAGCACAAGCGTACTAAAAGCACACTGCAACTGAAAGGCAGCACTGGGTATACACGTTCGTCATCACTTCATATTCAGATAACCAAGACAAATTATAGTGCTAATCCTGAGAAAAAATCCATTAAAAAAACTGCGTGTGACTTAAACCAGCTTGACATGGGTTTAACGCTGAGAATAAAAAAATTTTCAACTAACAACCTTCCTGGAATTTGTTATACTTGTGAAACTGAATGATCGCTATTCGCTAGTAGCCTCATCCCCAGATCTGATTTTAATGAAAGTGGTCAAAAGGTATGGGGGCCAAGTTCCATTCAATTCAAGATGAAAATTTATATCAATCAGGCCTCCCAAAATATTCAACTCTTTAACTCTCTGTTTATTCTCATTCTCTGTGACATCCATTTTTTTGTAAAAATTTTAATCAATTTTTTTGTTTAAACCTATTTTCTGATACTTTTCCCTCTGTACACTAGCCTACCTATCTAATGGCATCTAAGCACTATTTAATTGGTTACTTGGAAGGCATTGTTCATGTATTAAGCAAATCGGAATTACTGTAAGACATGGGTGTATGGTTTACACCACAGAATATACAAGCCATTGTTTGATTGGTTACTCAGAGGGCTATCTCAGTTTGCCCTGTAATACCATCAGAGAGATTGGTACCAAAGGTGGTAGTGCCCGGGGTTGATTTTTAATAGGCTTGCCGCCCCAAGTCTGCCATGGCAGCCATGCCCTGAATTGATTCTACTGGTACTGTTTTACCTACAAGTTTAGGGTTGTAAAGCTTTGTTGGGTACTAAAACCTTGCTGAATGTGTTAATTCTGTTACGCTGAGAAGTATCCTCGAGTCAGTGGACTAGGCAGTCAGACTTGCCATCTTACTGCTGACATTAGTGAGCAAACCTGACGCAGATATCACATCCGTGTGTCTGCTGCCATTACCTTCAAGAATTCATCAATGGGGGAGAGAAACTGGAGATTGGTTAAGCATATCCTTATGTTCCTAGGAAAACCTGAAAATGTATGATGCATGATTCCCACACTGTTTTTCTCTATTTCCTTGTAATCCTTGTCCTCCCTTCCTCTTTGCTCCCAGAAATCACTATTCCACACAAGACAGAAAACACTGGAGGCGCTAATTACACTTTTTGCAGGAAGGGCTGGACAGACAGTGACCAAGTTATTGACAACACAACTGGTATACACACAAGCATTTCCAGTAGGAATGGGGTGGTGCTTAAACCGTGCCAACACAAAATAGGGGACCAATGCGATTGGCCAATCTTAAGAAAACTAAGCCAGAGGCTGGCTACATCCCCCTCTACCCATACTGGGTAGTTTACCCAAGGCAAACATTATGCATAGCCGAAGGAGGGATGATCCCAGCCTCTGGACAAGCCAAACCAACCCACCAACCGGTGGTGCACCCCTCAGTGCACCCCCCCTGAGGGAAACCCCACCCCAGTACCCACTTGGGTGGGAGGTGGGGATTTTCGGAACCATACCGCACGCTTCATCCAGCCGGATTTTGACAAAAAGGATGCAAATTACCCACATCAGACAAAATTCGCGGGAAACCCAATTTTAACTAAGCCACTCGCTGATTGGTTGCCCTGTGGCACAAGGCCGTAACATACCGAGCTAACACCAGCCCCAATTGGCCGATGACATCCGTTTGGGCACGTCACATGGGCAAATACATTCAGTGGACTACCCCCTCATACGGAGCCCAACGAAAGTGTTGGGGGAACCACCCCTGGGTGATTCAGGGACCAAAATTTGCTTATTAGACGGGGGACTTGAAGCTTTGATTTTTCCTGTCACACGCATTGAGAGATTCTAGCATGTGAAAGACTACTGCTTCCACGGATTAGGCCCTCTAAAAAGATAACGACATGTTATACTTTGTACAGAAATTTAGGTTGGGTGGGTTTAAAACGGTGGGTTTGAAAAATGTTGTCATTCATCAGGGGTCCATATATTGAATTTTGACAAAACGTGGCCACTTTTTGAGGTTTTATTCATGTTCTGGGTCATTCTTCGCTGCCCCATGACAAGATAAGGTAATCTCAAGCGAAAGTAGAAACATTCTTTGCTTGATTTTGGTTCCAAACTAACGCAAAAGTTTCCACTTTGCTAGATTGGTTGTTTTGTCATGTGTGTGACTTCCAAAATGGCCCTTCTTCTGAGAGAATTTGTGGTCTTAGTATGTTGTTAATGTAACTTGAGCTTAATTCTTCTGCCATAAGCAGTGTCCTATAAAGTTGACACCTTGATTTTTCTTTCATGGTTTTAAGATTCACTTAAGGTCAAGGCTTAAATGTCGGACTTAGCTGTACATCATGTTTGGTCCTTCGTACTTGAAGTTCAGAAATCCCTGGTGACTTTAATCAGTGATAATTAGGGGGGGGTGGGGGCACTTGGCTCGAGCTTCAGGCAATGCTTCAAGTTAGCTATGGTCAACTTGTAATCGCTGATGTTTCATGAGTCAGGGTGATCTTACATGGGAGTGGCAAGCATTGACATTAAGCTCAAGATCCACAATACTATGGTGGTCTGTGTCACCGTTTGGAAAGATATTATCTAAATTGGGTACTGCGTGAGAACTAACGTTATCAACCCCCCATAGAGAGTGTTTAAACAAACTTATCTCAACTTTCTCCGAAAAACAAAGAGTTTTCTAGGACATTTTTGCATCGGAGTGTCAGAAATTTTGTTCTCTTACGAGAACATCCCTCATTTGGGTTTTGACCCTATAGAACCTTTTTGAGAAATTTAACATGTCTATCGGGATTTTTTTTATACACAATCTCTAATGGCCATGAGCACCAAACATTTCCCACGGTACTACGTCACTAGGCTGGCTAAATTATACATGCACCCCATACTTTCCGTACCACCGTAGATACACAATATAAACCAAGGTAATTAAGGTAATCCGAGATTGTTTCAAATGAAAAATAGATTTCTAATCATTTTTCTCAGTAAATAGGCCACAATGCTATTTGCAGGTTGGGATCAAGCTAACAGAGATGTAACCAGACAGATTACCATCAAGGACCAGATAGTATACCTCATGCTGAGCATGCCAGAAAATCTACAGAGACAGGTGAGTAGGCACTGGCTGATTTTTGTGTCGTCCTGCTGAAGGATTATGTGTGTGTCTTCTGTGCATTTTTGTGGTTTTCTGTGCATTTTTGTGTCCTATTTCTGTGCGTTTTTGTTAGGGTAAAATTGTTAACCCTTCACTTTCTACACTTGTACCCTTTTACCCATTGATAACTTCATACTCAGGTAAAACCACTGTCCGAAGACTCATATGGGATGTACACAGATTGACCTCTGTGACCCCAACACACCTGCATGCCGGAGATGCTGTAATAATAAAAGAATCAGACTGACTTCAAAATGTTAAGAAGCTATGTCCCAATTAGTTTCTAGTTACTACATCCGGTGTAAAAATCCAATCAATCCCCTCTCTCCCACTATTGTAAGGAATAAGTTCCTGGTACATTTCTTTCTTTCAATTATTGTGAAATCCGTCTTGGGAAGGTGATGTATTACTTTTCAAAGAGTTTTCACCCACAACAAGCAGTATTGCTTGAGGGGGAGTTGTACCGCCACCCCTGTTAGCAGGGCGGGAAACTGTAAATTTCC
>JAMKCH010064894.1:0-48770 GCA_023653785.1 Ophioderma brevispina | reverse complement strand
TGGGTGTCAGAACCAAGATATTGCTGGACCTCATTTCCTATTCAATTTTTACCACCATGTATTTGAAAAATACAACAGAAAGTGGGGTCTAGCGAACGATGCTAAGAACTTGGTCAATTGAATAAAATGGGGTTACGCGGCAAGTTTACAACAACAGTCTGCCAAACAACTTTCTTTCATGATTTGTTGTTCATTTTTGTTTCCTTTTCGGAAAATTATGAAATATCCGGTCAAAGTTAAGTGAACGAACAGCAGAAGCCTAAACAAAAACAAAAAAATAACGACCCTCCTAACGCAAAAACATCCATGGAACCCCTTTGTTTTCGGAGATATTTGAGATTTAGTTTAATTTACTACACCATTGTCTATGGGAAAAACGCTAACGTAGTCTCTTACGCAGAACCAGTTACATTATCTTTCGAAGTCTGGTGATACAGACTACACAAAAACCGTGGGATGATACTTTCATTTTCCTGGGCCCCCGTAGCTTAAGATGCTCCACGACCTTATGAAGGTAATGATTGACAGTGAAGACTAATTTGTAACAATACTAACGCAAATCCTATACAGTTTCAGAATTAGGAGTATAATTCAAAGCAACTTCACGAGTGTTATATTGAGATGGTTGTCGTTTCCAGTTTGGGACCGACCAGAATGAATTGTAGTCTTATCTTCAGGCTCAAGGCCGACATAATGACAAGAAATTGAATTTGGCACGAATTAATTGAAGAAACTCAATTTCAAATTTGTTTGATAGCCGCATTTCCACAGTCCACTATGCATGAATAGCAGCAGCAGCAAATACACCATTGACTCCACTTGTCTTGTCTTGAGGCTTTATTCTATATGCATAATAGTTGTGGTGATGAGAAGCCTTACATTTAATGTACACCACGATTTATCCAAAATGCTTACCGTAACCTTACGACAAGCAAGATCGTTTCAAAATAGAATTGTGAACCTACGATAATATTGCCAATACTTGAGTTCGATAAATTCGACACTATTGTTGTTTCATATCCTCATTGACCGCCCTGACCCATCTCAGCACAATAAAATTCAAGGATTTCTGGGATGGGACATGTAGTCAATCGGATATGAACAGTTGTTGATGCTTTAGTGTAGCACAGCATGCCTGAATCATCCAACTCGCTTATTTGTGTGAGAATTGGCACAACACAATAATCTAAATGTAATTGGACGAGCTCCTATCAGACCATACACAGGGTGTCCAAAATATAGTATAACGAACCATTTTCTTCAGGCTATCTGATATTTTAGTTGTGTCTAAACTGAAATCTCATGAGTTTTGTTAACGTGCATTTTTCGTAATTAGCAGGTTGGGAACAACTCTGCCAAATATGCTTTACTAAAAGGTATCCTGTTGTTTTTCGTTAAAGGTCCCAGGAAACATGAGATGATAAACTTCTCCAAATCTTTATGGGACATTCCATTCCAATAAACAAGGGCCAGAAAAAAGAATACACTACCAGTGACATCATTATTGAAACTATTGTGTTTCAGTCAGGTCATTATAGATTCACACCAGTCCACCTGGAATTTCTATTACTCTCTGAAAATCAATGATACCACAAACGATGTCAGCACCAACCCAAATATTGAATGCTTCTGGTCCTCCTTTGTATACTTAACACAAACCACATCAATTATTTCCTGGGACCTTTAAATCCTCTCCTTTAAATCTCGTTTAGGCCAAGAGTAATAAAAAACACCCATAACTAAATAACCATGGCTTATTTTTAAGGATAGTTTTTTAAAGTGTTGTGAGGATACATAAATCAAAAGCCACATGTTTTCCCTTTTTGGTTAATAGTCATAAGGGGGTAAAATTTTTACAGGGGTTAATTCTATAATGAGCCAATTGTCCTTGAAATGTATACCAATGTTTGCGTCATGTCATAAAGATTAAAAAAGTATAGATTCTCGCCCTATCATGATTGCCTGTTATATAACTATAATGGAAATAAACGGTTCAAGGTCATCGGGGTAACAGTGTCAGAATGCCTCCGATAGTTCTATTGCTCACTATTAAGGGTTGGCTATATAGGTTTAGGAGGTCACAAGCCACTGCCCTATCAGGTCAATATAAAAGTATGTAGATGAATTGAATAGCATGTTTGTGCCCATAATATGATGGTACAACATGTACGAGTACTTTGGGATTAGTTCAATTAAATCGGATTATTTTGGAAATTTTACCCCTCGATGACCTTGAACAAATGTTGGCCTGTATTCCTAAAACCAGAGGTCAAAGTTAGGCAAAATTAAAAAGTGATGAAATTTTCAAAGATCTTCCATTTAAGAAAATTACTCCCCGCGTAAAAAAATTATACGAACTGCGTTAAGCTCATTTGTGACAGAACAAAAAGGGGCAGCTTCGACGCTCTTTGTAACAAAATCAAATTTGATGAAATATTTAAAGATCCTCATTAAAAACACTAGCTCGACCCTTTATCAACTCGCCCAATCCAATTCGCCATAGCAATCGCCCCCCATATTAACTCGCCCAATATTAACTGGCCCCATATCGACTTGCCCTATATCAACTCCACTCCATAACAACTCAACCATACCAATGCCCCATTATTAATTTGCCCATATCAAACTTCTTCCAATTATAATCGAGCCCGATCCCAACTATGCCAAGTATTACCTCGCCAATTACCAAATCGCCTCGTATCAAATCTTCCTCTGCTCACTTCACTCTTTCTATTATTACTAAAAATTCGGCTTATTTTAAATAACTCCCCATTTCAACTCGGCATCATTAATCCCCGCGTATAACTCACCCCCGACCACTGGGCCTCAAAATACACCCACCATCGCTCCTTCATTCAAGGCCCACTATATGTGTGAAATATGTCAAATATATATTTCAAGACGATATAACTTCAATAACTTCAGCAACCCACCTTGTTAGAAAATTGTTACAAAGTTTGTAAGCTACTTAATGCGCTGCTCTATGCGGCAGTACAAGACAACAAACTGTAACTGAATCGAGGGAAGTATAACAAATATATTGATATATTGAACAAATATCTTAATAAACCGTATGATTTAGGATTATGTTCGTCAGACAAGCTTCAACTCGCCCTACCCTAATTTAGTCCACTTAACAACTTAGCCAATACTTAAAATATATACTCATGACGATACTTCAGCAACACATTATGTAACAACTGTTACAAAGCGCGTTGATCTGCCCGTAACGATAAAACTTTAGCAACTCACATTGTATCAAGATTGTTACAAAGTGCAATAAAAATTTTAAGAAGAGAGAACTTCAACGCATTATGGAACAAATGTGATACAAAGTGTATTTGGCTGTTGCTGCTTTATATGTCTATAAGACTAACATTTACTAGACCCATGCTACGCTATGTATTTGATTTTTTGCGGCAATGCAAGCGTATAACGTAGAAAATTAAAAAAAACCCTTTTAATAAACAAAATATATTGCAGCGTTAAAGAAATGGACACCTACCAGGCCCGCTTCTGCAGTTATGTGTTAACTCAACCCAATTTACATATTAAAATACTTCAAATATATTCCCATGACGATATACCTCAGTAACCCACTTTGTAACAAAATAGTTACAAAGTGTGTTATTTTTTTAAAAGGGACAACTTCAACCCTCTTTGTAACAAAAGTGCGCTCATTTTTGTAAGGGACAATTCAGCTCACTTGTAAAATCGTTTGTAAACAATACTGTTACAAGGTGCATAAGCTGCTGCTGCCAGATATACCTTACATACTGAGAGGGTGGTTAAAAAAACCAAGCCCTATGACAATACCGCAAAAAATGGAGAATAGATAAACCACAGGGTACGGGTTTGCTTCGAGATTTGTGAAAAGTGTGCAAAAGACATTTAGGAATTTAGGGATATAGAGCAGCGCAGCGGCTTAACACACTTTGTAACAATCTTGTTACATAGTGCGTTGAAGTTATATCTTTTTAACAATTTTAAGTCACTGTATAAACAAACTTTACAAAGCGGTTACCTAAGTTATCTCGATTACTGGGCAAATATTTAAGTATTGTGAGTTTGTTAAAAGTTGGCTGAAATAGTGGGGTATATGGCGAATCGATATGAGGTGGTTAGACATGGCGCTCGCTAATAATGGGCATACAATCTTAGCCAAAATGGGTTGGAACACGGACGCTCTTGCCCCGATTATTTACGTATTTCTCTTAAAGAGGTATATAGGAAATCATGTTCAAATTGGGTTGTGAGGGCTTGAAGCATTCTTAATCCATGCACCCCTCCCTATCCCCACCAATCAATGTTGTGTTCTTGTAGGGTGGCAAGAACCAAAAAATTTCAGGATTTCAACATTGTCCAGGGGGAGAGGGGGGAATTGAAGTAGGCTATAAAGTGTTCCAACATTTTGCGGGATTGTGTAAGTAATGGAGCGGATTTTTAGTTTGGTGGATAGTCCTCTCTTACTGTAGTATAGGGCAGCAGTATGAGGTGTCAATCACTGTATATCAATTTTATAACAAAGTGGTGTTGCTGAAGTTATATTGTCATGGCAAAGATATTAAAATATTTTTAATTATAAAGTGGGTGATAAAGGTGGGCGAGTTGGATGGATTAAAGGCGATTAGCAGCGATTGTCTATTCCGCAACATCGATAAAAAAATCATCAAAAAATTCATATTTTTATATTTGTTACTGGCCTGGAGATGAGAACATACCCTGCTAAGTGGGTGGTTTGAAATGGTTCCTATTTTAAAGACAAGGGAGTACTTTTTATCCGATTCTGTAATTTTCTATAACGGCGTATCAAAATTCCGACGTGAGATAATATCCTTCGGACGGTAGAAATAACACAGATTCTTCAGCCGTGATATGTGACCACGGTAGATCATACAGTTGGACATCAAACACAAACTGATGGAGAAGACGCTGTTCCCTGTATGTCTATTTACGGGAGACGGTTGGACAAATTCATCAAATGACATTTTTTCACTATTTGGTGGGGTGTTTATACATTAAAGGATTGTTTTGGAAGTAAACCCTTATCCCTGATTTATAATGCAAAAAATGAATTTCCAAAATTTTTTCGATTATATGCATTATCGCTGCTAATACCTTTAAGGGGAAGCAAGTCTGACGAGCAATGTCATAAATCGTAAGTTTTTCAAGAGTGAAGAATTTTTTTTTACTTAGAGTAGTGAGGGTATATATATTTGAATGCACATTATAGTAGAGCAGCAGCAGTATTAGCACCTTTGTAAACAATTTTTGTTACAAAGTGGTGTTGAATTGCGGTATTATCGTCTTGGGAAGATATTTGAAGTATTTTTAAGTTGTAAATGAAAAACTGAGTTAAATTAACTGACTGAAAGGGGCCTGATAGGCGAACACATTTTTTGCGTTTAAGTTCACGTATTTTAAGCTGCAATATATTTGATTATGTTTGCTGTTTGTTATTTTTTAGCGCACGTGCATCTGAAGCAAAGATTCAAATCCATCGGTCGTTTTGGCTTAAAAGTAGTGGTACCTTGATAAAGACCCATTATTGCATTAAACGGAATTGTCCATTGACAAAATAATAAATAAAATAAAGAGAGTTACTGTAATTCGATTTTCACAATGCGATAGCAAAAGAAACTACATTAACAATAAAATAAATTTGCAGTTCTTGGAAAATAGCGGCGATGTGTTGCATAATATATTTGATATTCTCATATACAGTTCACTGTAATAGAAACCATTGTAAATTACGTGTTAACAAACAAGTATCCCTAAAATATGAAACTGCATGGGATATGTTTATATTGCTTAATATGGTTTATATAGTTTCATTCTTACCATTAAACAATCAACCACAAAGTGTAGGTGGTGAATCAAAAAGCCGTCGAATATGCAATATGATTCGACGCATATTGAAAATTTAATATGGCACTTAGCTTTTTATGTGAACCAATTTCTTCAGTTTTGATTTCCTTATTGTTGATGTCTTTAAAAATTCAACACAAAAACAAAAGAATTAAAAAAACTAAAATTTTGGGTTTTTATATTGCATGGGCTCTAGGAACCCCCCGTTCTGCACTAACGGAAGTGAAACCCCTTGATGCAGTTAAGTGTCAAAGTGGGCGAGGTTATGGGTTTGTTTGAAAAGTAGTACGTCTGATGAATAATAAAATTAAGTTCAGACTAATTTATTTTTAAGGCTTGTTCTGTTGGTATCTTAATTTTTGCTCGAGAGGTGACTTTGTTTATTTGTTGTAGGTTTTAAGGTAACTTTGGTCATTTCCACTACGGGCCATGAGGACTTCCGAAAATGTCCACATTCATCGGTTTAATCTATGTGTACTTTGTCTGCTGATGAATGAAAAATAAGATATGAAATAAATGTAAATAATAAAAAATAAAAAATATGTCTTTTTTAACAATCGCCAGATTTTTCAAGACTCACGATTTTTAAAAAACCTTTCTATTGGTTAATGATTGAAATTATCTCTTCACTGCCCAAAATAATTTTGTTACAAAGTGCGTTGAAGTTGTCCATTTTACATATTTTACAGCACTTTGAACAATATTGTTACAAAGGTGTTGCTGAGTATATAGTCAATGGGGAGATATTGAAGGAATTGTAAAGTGGGGCTGAGTTAACACTTTTAACAAACTTTGTAACAATTCGTAACGAAGTGGGTTGCTGAAGTTATATCGTCTTGGAAAGATATTCGAAATATGTGAAATTAATAATGATGCTGAATGTAGAAGGTGGCGAAGGTGCTATGAGGCTAATGTATGGGGGGAAGTTAACAATGAGCGACTTGATAATGGCGCAAGTGATTAAGAAGGCGAATTGGTAAAGAAGCGATTCGATATGGGCGTGTTAATAATTGGGCGAGTTGGTATCGGCGAGTTGAAATGGAGAGACTTAAAACGTGAAATTGAGCTGGGCAAGTTAATAATAGGGCGAGTGAAGTGAGCATGGGGCAATTTAATACGAGGCCATTTGGTAACGGGTAAAGTAATACTTGGCACAGTTGGTATCGGGATAGCAATAGTTGATATTGGAAGAGTTGATATGGACAAATTAGTATGGGGCGATTGGCTATGGACGAGTTGGTATTGGGCGAGTTGATGTGCGGCGATTTAGTGTTCTTCATTCTTCTTCATATTTCGTCAAGATAGATTTTGTTACAAAGTGCATCGAACGTGTCCCTTTTTGTTTTGTCAAAAGAGAGCTTAACGCAGTTCGTAAAAATTTCGTGGGGAGTAGTGTTCTTAAAGGTCCATGGCCCGATCGCTAATAGCCTCGTCCCCAGAAGCCCCAGATTTTACCGGAAGTGGTCAACATTTTGGTATCGGAGGAAAGCTACGATTTTTCTCATTTACCCTGTGAAATCTTAGAGCCAAAGGATGTTTGGTTTGGAAGTAATGAGCGAAAATGTGCCCCCATTTTGGTCGACCAATATTAATTTTACACAGTACTCTATGGGGCTTACAAAATCACGTTTTTAGCCCTCGCATCAAAACGGGTTAAAATATCGGCGCGAAACTTTACAGATGGGGTTTTGGAGTGAATGCTAATCTATCAAGATTAACACTTCATATCCTTAAATCGGGCCATCCCCCTTTAAATGGAAAATCTTTGAAAATTTCATCACTTTTAATTTTGTTACAAAGTGCGTCGAAGTTGTCCCTTTTTTGTTCTGTCACAACAGAGATTAACGCAGTTCGTAACAATTTTGTTACAAAGTGCGTTTTTGTTATGAAGTGCGTGTCAACACACACTCTCCCGTGTTATGTACTTATCTATGACCTAATTCGTGGTTGCTATGGCATGTTTGACCAGTGTTATGACGTCTCGTAGGCGTCAAAGGTCAGAAATGCCTTTCAAACACAAATAAATGAGCCTTGTGCACAAGTGATCTAAATTTTATATAATAAAACAGTTTTAATGATCTTTAATTGGTTTGGTTCAAGAATTTGGTATGTCCAAAACAAAATTACAATAAAATTACAATATTTAAGGTTGATACTTAATTGTCAACAAGAATGTCCACTAATGTCCACAAGAAGCGTTGCAGTTCAACGATGTTATGTCTTCACAGCGAAGACTCCAAAATGACAGCGCATAAGTTCACATAAAACTCCTCAGGTAATATATTCCAAGGGAATCTTCTCAGTCCTGAAGGTAATTTTGTCCAGCAGTTCAAGACGACGGGGTTTTCCCTCGACGACACTAATATTCTGCAATACAGTCCAGGTATTCTACCACCATCAGTCTGTTGCTAATGTCCTCATTTAGGACCACAAACTGGAATCACCTTTGATTCCAAAACTATAGCTCTTTTGGCTTAAAAGACGACAACAAACAGTTTAATTAGCTTTCAAGCTCCGGCGCTCTCCAAAGTTATTATAAATCCTGGCACTATGTATAACTCAAATCTACCATTATTGTAGATTAAAACTAGCTATAAGTTAACCATACTGTATACCTTCAGATTACAACTGCTGGCGAATCAAAACTTTTGCCACTCTGCTTTATTTCACAAAGTTCCCAAGTCTTAAAATAGACATTACCACAGCATCATGCATAAACATAACCTTGCACTAGCTGACCAATTGGAATTCACATAAATTACATCATCTGAATTACATCACTTCACATATATAACTTTATGGGGAAATCCCCCAGACATTGCAATGTTTTGATCTCAAAGCATAAACAAGGTGACTCAGTTTCTAAGTTTACATCTTGGGGAATTTCCACTTCCTCTATTCAGGTGCACACAAACGACTCTAGGGAATCCCCTGCTCTCTTTTTTATCATAAACAAAGTACTTTTCCTGTGAGAAAACTTTTCTCAAATAAAATTGAAAATCTAATATTTTTAATCAGAAAAATGGAGGACATATAACACCAGTGGTTTGGGTATTTTCCCGTATCCTTACCAGATTACTCTCTAAATGTAAACGAGTGAAAATTTCACTCCCCCAAAAGAGTGAAACTCTTGTAAACTAATCTAAAATTAGTGGTTTGTATTTCAAAAGATCGAATTTCCACTCATAAAGAGCGAAAATCACTCCAAAAAGAGTGGATTTCCACTCGTTGAGGAGTTAAACGAACGGCAACACAAAAATGAGTGGATATCCACTGTTTTGAGTGGAAATTCGCTCTTTTTGAATACAAACCATTCATTTTGGAGTGGTTTACAAGAGTTTCACTTTTTTGGAGAGTGAAATTTTCTCTTGTTTACAGTGAGAGAGTACTCTTTGCATTTCTCCCTGCGTACACTTCCCATAAACCCGCTTTACCCAGACCGCATGAATGTGGGTCTTTTTACACTCTAAATCTTATAGTGGTATTGATAATGGTTGCAATGGTATTATTAATTTATTATTATTATTTTTGCTGTTATTATTGTTATTGTTGTTATCGTAATAATAATGATAGTAATGATGGTAATGGTGATGATGGTAATATTAATAGTGGTAAAATTATAGTGATAATGGTGCTGGTGGTAAGGATACTGATAATATTTTATTATTAATATTGTTGTTATTACTATTATTGTTTTATTTTGATATTATTTATTGTTAATATTATTGTTATTATCACCAAAAAAAAATGCTGGTACAACCATCCCTCCAAACATAATTCCAACCCAGCAAAGACCTGATTTGGTTTTTGTTAATGAACTCACCAAATGTATTATTGTAATAGAACTTACTTTTCCTTTCGAGCCAAACATTGATAAAGCCCACAAACTGAAATCCAATAATTATTTTACCCTTGATCTTTTAGACCATGGGTATATTTTTCTCATCTATTTTGTATAGAAGTAGGTAGCCGTGGGCTTATTCTAGTAATTTCTTCTAGTAAGGCAATTTTTAGTAATTATTTAACCAATATTCCATCTCCTATGAGTTTCTGTTTTGTCTCCCACCGATAGTGACGAAATCAGGTGAAATGCGTTTAAATGCGCACCATACAAACACAATTTGATTTGATTTCAAATGTACCCCTGCACTAATTTTACCCCATTATTTTACAATGTTCCCCACATTTCCCAAAGGTTGGACCCAAAATTCTGATTCAACACCCTTCAAACTGTAGAAAAACATCTTCAAACCTTCTTCCCCAAACTTCGAGAATAGGATTCTTATTTATAGCCTACTATGCTGTTA
Source organism: Ophioderma brevispina (assembly GCA_023653785.1). Taxonomy (NCBI): domain Eukaryota; kingdom Metazoa; phylum Echinodermata; class Ophiuroidea; order Amphilepidida; family Ophiodermatidae; genus Ophioderma; species Ophioderma brevispina. The sequence goes on along the minus strand of JAMKCH010064894.1, from coordinate 38,595 downwards.
TATATTTCGTAAATTTAGCAAATTTGTTGGGGTATTTTATGCTTGAACCAGTTGTGTATTTGCCGGGAAGGGGGACAACGATGTATGATGAGAGTAGCCCAGTTTCTGTCAAAAAAACCCCTATTTTACTTCCTCTCACCTCCATAGACTACGTATATTATATCACTATTTAACCGTTTCTCACTGAAAGAGTCCCACTTTTACTTCTTTATCACAGATGATTCCCCCATTTTGACTCGTACCATGTCACTGATACTCACTCAATACTCATGATACTGGAGTATGGAAAGCACTCTGGTCTCAAGTATACTGCCGAGCGTACCGCCAATGTTCGTGTTTGCATAGCAAGTGAAGTGTTTAAACATGGTTAAATTGACCATAAAATAAAGTATCTCGTTTTGTGCCGCTGTATACCTGGATTTGGTTTAATACATATTGCAAAAAAATGCTTTTCGAAAAGAAAATACAATGAAAAGTTTGTTTGTCTTTTGATCTTAGCCTTAGTCCTCTGATTTTAAAAGGTATTGTAATTTCCACTTGTTCGAATTTGCATTTGAAGACTTCAACAACCCTTTACATTAAAGTAGTGGTGATGTTGACATTTATTGCTCACTTGAAATTTCAGATTTCCTTGAAATTTTACTGTATACTGTTTACTTATAAAAATATTTACCAGGCAGCTCAAACGGATAAGGTAATGTAATTTCCACTTGTTCGAATTTGTATTTGAAGACAGCATCTCTTTGCAGTGTTAAAAGTAGTAATGTTGACATTTATTTCCCACTTGAAATTTCAGATTTTCTTGAATTGTACTGTACACTATTTACTTTAAAAAATATTTACCAGGCAGTTCTTTGTTTGTAGTCGCCAAAAAAAACACCAAAATAATCAGTCAAAATATTAACGGTGGCGTCAAATATCCCGCCTGAGTCCAATTCAGATTTAAGAGTGGCCTTATAGTTTAGGAAACTTTTGGATGGTTGCATTTTTTTTGCATATTTGATTTTAAAACTTTCAATATGTTTGTAGAGTCGACCCTAGGAGTGTAAAAAGGATAGCTACATTTTTTTTCGATGTGCAAGGGGGGGTAGCCACCAATTTTCAAAATGGCTGCCATTTTTTCAAATTTTAGGCCCTTATTTGTTAATATTCCAGTTTTATGACGTTTTTAAAAGGATTTTATTTCATGTGTTATTCACTTTAATATATCAGTATAATGGAAACATTTAAAATAACCAGTTTCATAAATTCTTGAATTGAATCCGTTACAGTTTGGTGCCAAAATTCAATAAATTGGCCGCCAGTGATGCGTTTTGGGTTTTTTTTTTGAGTATATTATGGCTATCTTCAATTTTTTGTTCCTTGAAATTTCTTGACCTTCAAAAGTATTAGATTAAAAATTACAATATTATTTAATATAAAAATAGTAAAAATTACCAGGATTTTCTATAATCATGCATTTTTGCATAGGGACTTTTTTTTTGCCAAAAAATGACCCCGCGTTGTTATTCTTTTCTTTACCATGTAATAAAGGCTTTCAGAAACGAACAGTTAGCAACTCCAAGGAGGGCATTTCATGATCCTCCTCAATTTGGTTTGCTTTATTCACTCAGTTTGGAGTCACCGCCCCGCCCCTCCCAAGATATATATTACAGTCGATTTTGTTTTTAGGCCAAAATTGTTGGTTTAAAAATCTTAACATTTTTGATATTTTGGCGCTCCCCAGAATTTCCACTTTGTGCACGCACCCCCAAAAAAATCAACTTTGCCCCCTTCCACCCAAAAAAGAGATTTGCGCCCCCCCCCCCCCCCGCCGCTGCTGGGAAAAGCAACCGCACCACCAATGGCACTAAAATCATGACATATATAACATATAGTTAAACAAAATGAAGGAAGATTTTGTTATGAAGATGTGATGTTGGAATGTGCTTAGACCCTGCGACTTTCCATACTTTTTAAAAAAAATATTGCTAGTTGGAATTAACAGGCAGGTCCTATAGCAAAACTTGGCAGTCAATGGACCGTGTACTTTGAGATCCACTGATAGGTTTTTAAAAGTTCGTTCACCTTGAACATGAGATTGGTAAGTGAAGTTGTATATGAATTTTTTTATGTATTATGTAACTGACGTAAAACGGATTTATAGCATCTGTGGAACCCAATTAAGCATGGTATGTGATTCTGAGGGGTATTACTTCTGGGTTAAACTTCAAGCCCACCATTAAATTCAATTAATTGTATGACGCAACCGCCATGTCTGTTGACAACAAGTCCTCACGATTGGCTCCAGCTCTGTCATAGTTACATCATTGTACAAACTCCATCAGTAGATTCAAAGCACCCTCAATTCAATCTCGGGAATTTGTGTTCACCAACACCTTAATTTCTTCATTGGCAATTTAACAGCCATATTACCCAAGGGGGCTACAATGAACCAATAAAAACGGACAAGCTGTCAAGAATGTTAGACAGTCAGGCATCTACGTCTCCTTAACGACCCTAAGCTGCCGCCATTATTTTAAAGAGGCCTTAGAAGAAGAGAGTTACAACCATGATATAGCTATTGTAAGCAAAACAACATCTCTAAGCTGTGTAGTAAGATTGTTTTGGATCCTGTTGCAATAACTCAACATGGACAAATCGACATCCATGTTAACGCTGCAGTGCCTTTTAAGCAGGAAAAACAGACTGGCAAAGATTCACTGAGTTTTGAGGATTGCACCAAAACCCCGTCACAGTAAACTACCATAACAGTAAAAACTATGACAAAGTGCCCAACTAGTGAACAATAATGCCTGGACGATCTATACCCAGGGCTGTAGGACGGAATATGCAACAGTCTTTTCAAGGAAGGTGACCTAAAGAATATCGAGAGTATACTACCATGCTCGAAGCTGATCCTTTGTCAGCTAAAAGAACTGCTAAAGGTGAGGAAGTGTCAGAGGGGATCTCCAAGGAAAAGCGGCATACCTTAATTGAATCCACTGATATGAACCATAACAGCAAGATAGAGCATGGTCTACATGTGCGAAAGCTTCAAGGGATCCAACAGAGCACCAGCCATAGGTTACACCCAAGAAGATCACACTAAACCGAAAGAGCGCTATCCTGGTTTTTCACTTCATCCTTCAACATGAACAACGGAAACCGGTGTCACTTAACTTAAACCAGGAAAAGCAGTAGGCTTCTTGATCACATCTCAATGAGCAGCTGAAAAAAAAACAGTGTGCGTAACTTCAACAAGGAATAGCAATAGACTTGACGACATCTCAACTGAGCAGCTGAAAAAAACTTTGGCCCAGTATAGTAGCAAAGGAGTGACTTCTTTAAGCTCGGACAATTGCCCTTTATTTCTAACAGTTCACCACAGACTGGAGGACAAGCACATGTATATGGCACTCTTTAAAGCCTGGGAAAGGATCCATCTAATCCATTATAAGGATCCGATGAATAATATCACTCCCGCCGTACCTACAAACTCTTTGACAAGTCTCCTGTTCAACTGTATCGTACCTGTGATAGAGGAGCACTTCATACCGACACAAGCAGGTTCCGGCCAGGAAAATCAGCAAGCTAAATGGTTTCGAGAAGGGATCGGTAACCGGAGTCGTGTTAGTCGATCTACAGCAGCTGTTATCACAGATGCTTTCTCTTAAGATTTGGACTCACCTTTGATGGATATCTGCTTGACTGAGTTCATCAAGGATGCTTGGCGTAGGCTCAAGAATGGACTACCCCAAGGAGGTGCTCGCACCTCTCATGTTCAATATCTATACCAAAGACCAACCTAGGAGTGCAGGGAATATTGTTTTATCATGTAATAGACTATTTGGAATGAGCACACAAGATGCAGACTTTACAGTTGTCAAAGAGAGACTACCAAAGCTTTGGATGAACTCATCTTAGTATAAGGAAAAACCACCATGGCAAAATCCATCCAAGAACAGGTGTTGTGCTTTCCATCTACCGTGAAGCCAAATGTCAACAGCCTGGCTGTCACTAGGGGTACCTTGGACCAGACTCTCTCTCTCTTATAAGAACCAACATCAAGAAGCCGAAGAGTTAAAGTATGTGTCAACAAAAACATCTTGAACAAACTTATTTGCACAAGATGGGGTGCTCACCCACATACACTAAGATCGATGGCACTTGCCCTGTGCATACTCATGTGCAGAGTATGCCTGCTCTGTTATGGGAAAGAATCAACCATGAGCCAAGAAGCTTGATCCAGTGTAAAATGCCTCCTGCCGGCTTATCGCAGGATGTCTTCGCCCAACTCCAATGGAGAACTTAAACATCGATTGCTCCACCAGACATATGTCGTAGTGTAGCGAGCATGAAAGAGCGCAGTGCCAAGTATCTAATGTGAAGCACCCAGACAGAACCCAGCGTATAAACTGCCTTAAATCCAGAGAGAGAGTGAGAGAGGAGAGGTGTCTCAAGCAAAGTCCAGTTCTTCAGCACATTATTGATTTATGGTGATAGTCTTGAAGTTAACACATAGAGATAATACCCACATCAGAAGCACATACCATGTTACTTTGGTTCCACAGGTGCCATAAATCCTTGTTACGTCATCGTTAAATAATTACAATATCAATCTACAATTTCAACTTACCAATAATGTAAAAGGTGACCAAAATTTTCAACCTATCAGTGCATCTCACAGCACATGGTCCTTGACTGCCAAGTTTGCTAGAGATGCTGTATTCAGGTGTTAATTATGTTTATATTATGATTTGATGCCATTTGTGTTGCGGTTCGTTTCCAGTGGTGGTGCCAGACTCTTTTTGTTGAATTTTTTGGCGGTAGGCAAAAGTGAAATTCTGGAGTTGGTAACAAATATCAAACGTTTTGAGATTTTGGCCTCAAATCGCTGTTTTTTGCCAAAATCGTAAGTTTTTCTTTGATTGGGGGGGGGGCTGGGGGTAAAGAAAAAAATGAGAGGGAAATGGCCCCATGCGCCCTGGACTTGCCACTGTTCGTTTCTGCATACATTTATTATGGTAGCTGATGGTAAAGAAAAAGAAGAACACTTAAAAAATAAAAGCCGTATATTTTCGAACAAAAATTCCCTATGCAAGAATGCAATATTTAAAAAAAAAAAACTTGAAAATCATGGTAAATATGAATTAATGTATTTTTGATACTAAATATTTGTATTTATCCAAATATTTTAATGTCAAGAAATTTCAAAGACAAAAATTGAAGTATAGCCATAATAAACTCAAAAAACCAAAACCGAAATCTTATCAAAATGGCGGCCTTGAATTTTGTGGCGCCAAACTGGCAGTGATTAATTCAAGGTATTAAATGATTATTTTAATGTTATCCATCACTGATATTAAGTTTGAATAACACATGAAATAGAAAATATTAGACTTCATTAAAAACTTGGAGATTAGTCAAAAATAAGCCGGAATATTGAAAATGGCGGCCCCATTTGAAAATTGCTGGCTACCCCCCCCTTGCACATCGGAAAAAAAAAGGTAGCTACTACTTTTGGGTTTCCCATAACCTATTTCTACAAGATATACAAGTTTAACTAAATATAGCAGAAGAAAAATGCAACCTCTCAATTTGCAACAACACGTTCCTCGACTATAGTTGTTGTTGGACTATGTTAAAGGTTAAATTGTAGGAAAATAACTTCAGAATCCGGAAATGTGCAAAACCAAGCACTCGTAGCATTGTATCATACTCTACGTGCTGCGCGATATTTGAGAGCAACATTTTTATTAAAAGGAATATAAATCAAAAACACTGTTGTCTAGGTTAAAAAAGGTTGCATTGCCATTAAATGACAAATTTGAAAGGGCGGGTTGGCAAATATTTTGTTTTTGATTAACATGATTAATTGAGTAACAATTTTTTTTTTTTTTTTTTTTTTTTATCCACCAGGGAAGATAAAAAAACAGATGTGCTTGTGTACGGGAAGGAGAAATGGCGAACCCTTATAGCAATCGCCGAAGCGACGCAATGTCACACTTTATCACGCGACTAGGGGGGGGTTCTGAAGGCCTGAGAGCAATATGTAGCGGTGCCCTGTCAACAGCTGTGGACACTGCTGACTTCTTAATCAGCACTGAATTTACCCCCTTATTTTAAAAAAAAGTTCCTAAAGTTCCCAGAGATTGGACTCAAAGATTCGGATTCGCCCCCTTCCAACTATAGAAAGCATCTTCTAGCAGTCTTCCCAAAACTTCGAGAATGGGACTTCTTATTATAAACCCTACTGTGTAAAGTGAATTTGTACCGTGTTATTTGTGAGCAGGTTGGAACCAAAATCTACTAAAGCCTTATAAGGAATTTATCGTTTCCTTTACATCTCTTTACTTTTCTATTCTTTATGATTATTTCAATATATGAATGGTTAGTGTTGTAATTTTTGAATAACGAAAGAAATTACTTACCAGGTAATTTGTTTGTTATATGGTTTGTGCAGAGTGGATAGTGTTTATGTTTTAGACCACGAGAGGGAAAAAAATGGTCTTTCATGGCTGAATGCTACTGGAAACACAAGGGGGAGGGGGGAAATAATTTTTTAAAATGTAAATATCAATATTCAAATAGTGTCGGTATTTTTCTTCTTCCCGTGTATGTACTTTAAACAGTACGTTCAGCACAAGATGGGGTGGTAACCACCCATTTCCCCAATCCATCAACACATCCATATTTCACCTTTACCTTACCTATACCCGGTGAGTACTGTTTTTGCCTATGAAAAGGATCTAAAAATTGCTTTTGGCGATTACATTAAATACATTTGGCCACCAAAAAGGGTTTTTGTAGGGGTAAATAGAAGGGTGGTTCAACCCCCCCCACCTCTTCGCCATGCCAGAAGAGAGACTAAAGAGGACCGTAAGAATCACCGTACGTTCGAGACACTTATTATTCATATATACAAATATGGTTTGTCATCAAATATGCGTTAGTGATTTGACCGAGTAGTAACAGGGGAATTTGTCTACGTATTTTATAGCCCAGGAATAACAGATTCATTGATAATAATATAACCTTGTTTTATTAGATATATATGTTTGTAGACCATTTTTTTTTATGCTGATTCTGAATGCGGTGGATGCCAGACGAGCAAACCTGAGCATTTTTGTAGAAACGCAAACAAATCAAAATGGCACCAAAAACAGGACAAAAAAACATCATCCCTTGGTTTCACTCAAAATTCTGTCATTTGTCAGCCTGTATAGTAAAAACATCCATTGTGACCAATTAACAATGGTTTGTAGCCACGTAATCAAAATAATTCAATATGGCCGTTAACCAAACAAAGTGCCTGATCGTGATATACTTTTGACTACAGGTTAGTAATGGTAATATCCTGGTTTTTGGCAGTCAAGAAAAAGTATTAGAAACCATAAAGAAAGAATTTTTTTTTAAATGTGATTATAAATTCCTTCATTTATAGTGATCTAAGATGGTTTCCGATGCTCTAAGATGGCTTGTAATTGATAGCGTTGTCTAAGCTGGAATGTTTGTGTATATCCCTGTTAAGTCAATCAGATCAATTTAAATCATAGGTAATCAAAGAATCGATACAGTAAGATGGCATCCTAAATGGGTAGCCATTATGGCTGGAAAGGCTCTTACTAAGCGGCGGAACAAAAAATCCCGATCACTAATAGTTCTTAGAGATATATGTTTCTTTGTTTGGTATAGGTTTTGGGTTCCATTGGCATCCATACACGTGGATTGGGATATTTGATGCATAACGACTCCAATGAAATTTAAGATAGCCTTACTGAGATTTGAAGCGATAATTGATTATCCAACAAAAATCAATCAAATATATATCTTTTAGACTACAGCATGAATGAATTAATGACACCCCTTTACAGGTTGACCATTTGAAGCATTTGGAAACGCCTATTGAATGGCATTCAGATTTTAAATCTAGATTTATTTTATGATGTTATTTGTAGAGTTTTAATTTTGCTTCTGAATCAGTTAGTTTTATGATTTACAAAAACATGTGGCAGCTCTTGGCATATCTTTTAGTAACGAATGTGCCATTTTTGAAGATTTGAAACCTTTGATAATTTGAATAATTATCAAATGTTTGAAAAGCTATCATATGGTGGGGGGGGCTTTCAATTAACATATTGATTCCTAAAGCCGTGGTATATATACCAAATTAGCATTCTACGGTCAAAAGTAGAAAATTAAGATGCTTTGTTTTATTGGCGCCATATTGATCTCTTAATTAGGGTGGTTATAATCCTAGTATCTTTGATGAAAATCTGGTGTTTTGACCTGGACAGGCCTAAAATACAACTGTTGAGTATTTTACATATGAGTTTTTAGTGTTTTGGTAGCCATTTGAAATTTTTGCGTTTCTTCGAACATGCTCAAGGTTTTTGTCTGGCATCCATCGGATTCAGATTCAGCATGAAAAACTTGTTCCAGAAACCGTTTTGAAAAATTATGGATATTGTATAACCAAGGTCACTGGGCCGTAGCAGGGACTATTACTTCGCAGGCTACTGAGCCGCTCACTGAGAGAAGAGATAAAAATATACGCCGAGGAAATGAGTTTTAATGAAACCCTAGGGGTAAGGTTTTCAAACAATACAGGTATACGTGATCAGCATTGTAAAATCTTTCCCGTTAAACGAAGCAATAAAAGTAATGATGAAAAACGTCAAACTCTGTCCTTCATATATAAAAAGTAAATATATTCGTCACTAACATTGATTTTTCAACTAAAACAATTACACTTTATGAAATTGAGGAGTTATGCCAAGCTGTCTAATTCTATCGGACGATGGCGGGCAAAAGAACAAAAAAACAAAACCATAGCCCGTACAACAATACAGACTCGTTGTTTCAAGTATGTCCGGAAACCAGTCACAGTTCAAAATTTTATAAGGCAATTTAAACGGCATTGTGTGGATCCACTGGCCTCTCCATCCCCGACTGACATAAAAGGAGAGCTTTTTAAAGTGACAGGAGGAGGATTTTTTAGGATACGAAATTATCTTAAATTGCACCTTTAGATCGGTTGTAGACCACCTACGAGAACCGTTTCGAGGTTTATTGGACAACGGTGCAAAAGAACACCGCAAACCTTGTTTTGAACTTGCCTGTATCGTAATCGTTCCCGTAGAAAACCATGCTTTGACGTTCTGTCGTGCCAACAGAACACCTACTAAATCATAATCTTATTTAATAAAGACGGGTTGTATTCGGCTAATTCACTAAAGGTGTGATTTCTACTAAATGGAATTCCAAAGATGTAAAAACCGGTTCGAGACAAATTGGGGCGGGTTTTTCGCTGGAAAATCTCATCATGGTCTCTTTAAGTATAGTCCAGGCCTCGTCTTACGTGTAGATTTAATCTACTCTAGAAAAAAATCTATATGGTATTTCTGTCAGTTAAAAATTTGTACATTACAACACAGTGGCCTTGGGGTAGCGTGGTTTAAAAATTCACTCACTCATCAAACTGCACTCGTCAGAATCAACTGAATTCTGGAATAACATTTTCTGAGATACTTGTGAATCTAAAGGGATTATTGGTATAGAATTTTTTATCGGCACATCATCATGACCTACCTAATATGACGTACCAGAGGTTTTCATGGTCATTGGAGTATTCCTTGTAAGAAAATACATTTGCATGCTTACCTTCCGAATCATAGAACTATTTAACGAAGCTGCCGTACTTTTACTTATTTTACGCTATCGTTTTGGGGGCCACAAGCCATTTTAGTCTTTTCCCCAATTAAGATTAAACAAAAACAAAACAAATTGAAAGATAATCGGTGGTTGGTTGGCCTGTATGAAAGACTATCCGTTTACTTTTTAAAATTGAAATTAAAAACACGCTTTAATTTAACGTTTTTTCCGTTAAACAATATATAAATTTATCAAAAATGGCATACATTGGGCCTAATTTTTATAAAATGCGCCTGGGATTCTTTGGAGAAAATATAGTTTTTAAAATAAAATTCTTGAACTCTTCATCATACACAGAAACCGCTACTCATTCCTTGAAAAGTACGTGATTGATGAACACGCATTAGTGGGTTTTCGAACACTGATCTCTATACAATGTATGGGAAACCTGGGCTTCGTAATTGAGGCACTGACGGCCATATTGGTCATCCAAAAAAGCCCACGCAGGTGGTTTAGAGCCCGGTCAATCAAAATTTGTTCCCATTGCAAATGTGGATAAGCGACATCGCAAGACTACAAATCAAGCCAATTCAGGAGCTGCATTGTATTTGCGCGTATGGGATGCATGTCTCTAAAAAACGTGCACCTGCGATACAACTTCTGTTAAACAGGCGTCTGGATGCTATTGTTATTCGGTAGACAAGATGTCCGCCCGTTTGCTCCATTCATCTATATACATTACTGTTTGTGTATCAACACCGCCCATCCATTGTATAGAGATCAGGTTACAGTGCGACTGCGATAAAACTAAATATTACGCGACCCTTTTAAATGTGCCACGTTTCATGATTTTAGGTTTTAGGCCAACTAAAACCTTTGTTAATCACATAATGATCTCTAAAAACATCCCTCTTTACATTTTTCTCAAATCACTGCGGTCCCTTGTGATGCTCAACGAAGTTCACCCCAAGGATGAGGCTTGTGGGCAAACTTGCTGAAGTCACGTTGATATATTTTCGTGGACATTCTGTTTCGGTTATTGCATGTGGCGTGTAAATATACCACAGGGAATAAAGATGGAAGCTTCCATGTTTAGATTGCTGACAGTTGTGTACATTGTCGGAATAAAATCTGGATTTTTTCGCAAGGATATACTCCAATGGCCATGAAAAACCATATGGTACGTTTTATTAGCGGATATTCATTATATATGTGCGATAGAAGCATACCAAAAATCACCGAAAAAAGAAATGAAGGTTGCTAGGATCGAAAATGCACCTCTATATAAAAACGTGTGCCTATTTCAAGAATTTCAGTGGCCGAACGATAACCTGTGTGTTTATATATAGGGGGAATTAAAAGTTGTTCATTTTACTTTTATTGTTTTGCATTCCTGGGAAAGTTTTTACTGTTGATTACGTAGGTACCCTTTGTAGTTGTTGTGAAAACACGTACATCGTGATTCATTAGAAATAATCTCCTGGATACATAGTTAGCTTCTCACACGGTTTAAGTCACCCCGCGAAATAACAATACGTAACACACAATCGTATATAAAAAATGGTTAAATGCCTAGATATTAAATTTAAAACCAATGACCAAAGTTCATGTTTTGATTGAGTAGTTGTATTAGAACCTAGGGTACGACACCTGAATGAATCTAGTTCACTGACATGCGTCTGCAAAAACAATTTGTTTTCAAAGCTCTCAAACATGCTCTGTAAACTGTTTACAATTGGACCGGCCTGCAAAAACATAGCATGGTGTAAAATAAGTTATTGTTTACCAAATCGAGTTAGATAGGTCACGGTATATCAATATTCGTTGATGAACTGAAGAATTACAAATTGAACATTTTTTTCAGCGCTATATTATATTTTTAGGTTTACTCACTGAATTTTTTAATCAGAAAAAAGGAAAAAATCGTCGAAGAAGCTGCCGAAAATAAAGTGGGTAAAAATAGAAATAAAAAAATTAAAAACATCCCACATTTCGCATTAGCATTTAAAAAAAGGCATTTCGAATTTGCTTTTTAATTTCATCTTGAACTTTTTCTTTTGCCTAAAAATTTTACATTCATATTTAAAGCCAAATGTTAATTTCAAAAAATGGTATTTATATCACCAAAACCCTAAATGTAAAAGTCAGAACCTCATTAATTCTCAGCTCACGGAGGCAAAAATATTGATGTTTTATTTTATGCCACCTGTCATCAAATGCCACATCACTGCTTCTCTGTAAGTTCTTTGAGAATTTCATTGATATCTATGTCCACAATATGTTCCTACACATTTTAATATAGCGTCCTGGCCTGGTCCAGCAGTGGTAACAATTGATAGGTAATATCCTCCTCAAGAAATATACCCTCCATAGCCGTGTATGCTCACATGTCTTCAATTTCTCTACCATCAGAAATTGCTTCCACAGAGGTCAAAGTGGCCAACGTCACCCCTACTTTTTTCAAATCCGGCGGATACACATGCTTTCCGAAATTACAGCCCTCCGTAATTGTAGTCTCCCTTAACTCCTGCAAAATCCTGGATTGTTACGTCGTATATTTATTTTTTTATTTCCCATCATAAAAAAAAAAAATTATTGGTTTCTCCTCAGGCAATGTTTTATGTAGTTCACATTTTTAACCAGTACCATTCGGTACTGTGTAATATAATTAAAATTCCGGGCGCCAGAATTTTATTACAAAGGTAGTGAGTGTCTTATGAAGACATCGAGTTCAGTTAGTATTTCACACGTGATTAGTATGGGACACGCATTAATGCAAATGAAAAACACGGTTTATTGGAAAATGTGAGGGCGCCATCCTCGAAGAAAAATACAGGGCGTGGCAAAGAAAATATTCTGTCTATCCAGGTTTTATGTCAGATATACAAGGCTTTAAAGTTTTTGAAGCGCGTTCACGCCCCACCCCCCCCCCCCCCTACTATCACCGGGAATCTTAGGATAAACTCACAGGAAAGGAGCTAAGCGATCATCTCATACGAGTGAAGGGTAACATACGATTCCCAACAATGTCACCGAACATTGCGAGCCTACCATGAGATCCGGAGAACAGAGTAGTTGAAACTATTCTCTTGGACATTCATTGTTAACCATCACACGGTTGTCATTTTGCTTGGTCAGTTCAATATTTTCCCATTTCAGTTTGTCACAATATTTACTGATACTATTTCTTCATAAAATTAGTTTTGGAAAACGTGCGTGATTTAAGGGCATTGCAGCTTTGATGGTCCCTTAAAAAAATGCCATTAATTCTAGCGTGTGAAGCCGGGTTCACTTATAAACTAAGGACGTTCATTAATGACGAGGGAGGGGGCTGGAGAATTCCAACTTGGTTTGAGAAAAATTACGCAACCCCCTATTACCACAATGTAAAAAAATACACAAACCCCCCCCTACTGCAATCTAAAATTTAGACACCCCCCCCATGAATAGAGTTATATCAGTATATTAATTATAGGCCTAAGCGTAACTCTGTTAAAATGGTGTCCATTGTCCACACAAGATGTAAATGATATGATTGCTTGCTTCATGTTATTTCAAATTTCCTATTCTTCAACAAGGCCTGGAAAGGGCAAACCAGTTTTTCGAACAATAAAAAAGTAAAAGTCAAATCAAAATGTTTCCCATTTAAACTAGTGATAGGCACTTCTTAAGAAATGTCCTTGTCCGTCTTCGCCTTGAAAGTTTCTTCCAGTCATGTAAGATTTTTATTGTTATTCATTCATCCAATATCACTATTTAGATCTTCTGTTTATTCTCTTCTTCATCCTCATCACATGTGTTAACCGTGCTGCACACATCGCCCTCTTCCTCATTTCCATCCTCATTTCCTTGAGTATTCAATCTGTGTCTGGAAAATCTCGATCTTGCTGCCAGGGACGTAAATTTCTGGTGTTTGAAAGGGGGGGGGGGGGGGTGCGGGTTTGGTTTATGAAATGAAACAGAGTTTGCTGAAAAGATCTATACATATGCGGCATATGAGCGCAAAGCGCGCTAAAAATTGCCATTTGGAAAGCTAAAATCATTAATGAATGTAATTGTATATTAGAACAAAATGGGAGCAAAGCGCGGCGGGCATTTAAAATTTTTAAAATATTACGGTAAAAATATTAGGTCATTTTTGTCAATAAACGGATGAAAGGCATCTCAACATTGGGGGGCTGATCATATTGACCCTCCCCTCGTACAAATGTTGGGGGGGGATCCCCCCATCCCCGGCCCCACCCCCCCCCCCTCCCCCCGGATTAAGCCTATGCTGCCTGTAGACAGGGACAATACCCCTTTCTGATCTTGTCATTTCTTATTTCCTGTATAGTTAAGTACGGGTTTGTTAAAATTTGAGGGGGTGCCACTGGAGAGGAGGGAAATTCTCATGTGGTTTTTCTAGACCCGTTTTAATGGGGAACAAGAATATTCTGAGGTAAACTCCGGGTGGTAAACGGATTATTCCTTGAAAACTTTCCCTGAAGGACGCTTTTTTTAAAAAATGGACGCCAAAATCTCAATAAAGTGTTTGTATATGGGTTTAATTAAGTATCAATGAGGTATTTTTGACTACTTTCTGCATTAGTTGATTAGAGTTATTCATAAAAGAAGATATGTTTGTATACGGAATCCTATATAGAGGTCCAAAATGAGGGCGCTTTTCAAAATGGCCGCCAAATCCCCATAAAAGTGTATATTGTGTGGGTTAATAAGCATAGATGGAGGCGTGTTCGTTTAATCAAATTTGGCATTAGTTTTTATTAGTTATTCCAAAAATCATACTGTAGAGAACAAACTTAAAAAGGTCCCAAAATGAGGGCGCTTTTCAAAATGGACGCCCACTCCAGTTAATATTTTTTGCGAGTCTACACCAAACGATGCCATTAAGCAGATTTTGCCAATTTAAATTTAAGTTTGTCAAATATTTGATTAAACCATGTGATTGATAGAAGGAAGGCTATCAATATGACGGCTTTTCAACATGGCCGCCCAAATCTGGATAATGACACGAAAATGTATCAGCAATTGTGTTAACAAAAGTAATTTAAAATAGTGATTTCTTTAAGGGAATTACTTGTAATTATTTGGGATTGTCACATTCACAATGCCTATCACAATTTGCCAAAGATCTTTAATTGAAGGTCATCATAATAACTTGTGGTGTTTTGTTTCACTAAATACTAACAGAAATACATTTTCAACACTTAATTATTTTTAACATTCTAATAATTTGTAGGATATTCAAGAATATATGAAAAGGACCCCGTCGCATAGAACCCCTAACCCTTGTCTTACCAAGGCCCCTTTTGTAACCCGTTACCAAGGGGTTTACCAACCCCCGGGGGGAATTCTGGTATAGCACCGATGTCTGTTGGGTAATATGTCAGTGGATAGCTATGGTCCTACTCTTTCCATGGAAACCAAAAAATAAGTAACAACATACTAGCAGGCGCCCGCAAAGCATAGGAAAGTTGCACCAGTCTACAAATTTGCATTTTTCAATATAGGCGAACATCACATTTTGCGCTAAAAAGGTAAGGATATTTCGAATTTTCATGCGTTTTCAGCTCTAAAATGATTCCAATTGACTAAGTGTACACAAGATAGCGTTTTAGAGCCTAATGTGCAGATAATTTTAAAAATGTACCCTAAACGTTCTCTTGGTGAACAAACCACACCCCTCCCCTTCGACTGGACGGCATACCCTAATTGGTGAAGGGCTACCTTCACATTTTTTTTCACTAAAAGAACGGAAAAGGATGATAAAATGATTTGCCTTGAAACTTTGTACGAAAGCTTTTTGGCATTTTAGCGAACAGGAGTTCACGAATGATTAAGACGAGTGTTAGTTAAGGCTGTTCTGATTTGTCAGGAAAGTTAAGGTAACTTTCAATGTTATTTCCTAAAACACAAAGTCCTACGTAAAATAAAATGAGGGTTTTTTGACAAGCTGTTTCTAAACTCCCCTTTGGATTCTCATTTTTGTTTATAGTTCATTTTGTTGTTATGGTAATTCCTCGCATCGAAATATGCTCTCTTTATCAAAGATTGCATATGTTGTTTTTTTTAGATATTGTTCATTTTGTTTCAAAACAAGAGAACAAATCTTAGTTTGATTAAGTTTGACTATGTTGACCAATTCACCATAAGACTCATGTCGATTATTCCAAGCTTTCGTTTTGATGGGAAAACTTTTCGGTGCGGTTTTTTTTATTTTTTCCTTGTACATTATTAATAACCCTACATTTGCTTTAGTTGGTAAAATATTCATATGGAGCGAGTGGTCCGTATGCATTACGTCTACTTAACCTTGCTTTTTCTTAATATTATCACTTAATCATGCTCATAATACACTTGCACCCAAATACCGAAAAGTTTAAGGGGGAGTTCCCTATGTGAGGGGTTCTTTTCATGTATAATTGAATATCCTACAAAAAGATAAAAATTAAAAAATGCAAAACCCTATTCAAAATTTAAAAATATTAAATAATATTGAAAATTATTTTGTATTTCTGTCAGTATTTAGTGAACAGAACACACCATACCAGTTCGTATGTGACCTCCATTAAAATTGTAATAGGCATTGTGAATGTGAACATATGACAATTAATCCTCAAATAATTACAAAGAGTTCATATTAAAGGAAAGTAATATAAATATTTTAAATGTATTTTGTTACACATTGCTGATACATTTTCATGTCATCATGATTTTGGCAGGCCCCATTTTGAAAAGCGCCCATATTGAGAGCCAGTATAGACTTCTTTTTCTATCAATCACATGCTATTGTTGCAAATATGTGAACAAACATAAATTTAAATCTGGACCTAATCTGGTTCGTTTTGTTATGGAGCCACAAAGAATATCACATTGGAATTGGAGTCAATTTTATATGAAAAACGCCCTCATTTGGACCATCTATAGATTATGGTTAACATGTAGCTTCGTTTTGAATAATTCTAATCCAAAATAATGCAAAAATGTGGAGTCAACCGCACCTAATAACTGCTATTTAACCCAATATTAATTTTAGATGGGATTTTGGCGGCCATTTGAAAAGCGCCTCTTGGACCTCTTTTAGATTCTTTAATCAATGTAGCTTCTTATTAAATAACTCTCTAATCAAACCTAATGCAGAAAGTGTTTAAACATGACTCATAGATACTTTTGACCCATATACACACTTATATTGGATTTTGGCGGCCTATTTTGAAAAAAAAAGCCACCCTCTACGGGGAAAAGTTCTCAGAATACAGGCCTGTTTACCTCAGATATTCTTTTCCCCATGAAAAAAATGGTCTAGAAAAACCACATGGAGGAATTTCTCATTCTCCAGGTGGCAAACCTCCCTCAATTTTAACCCGGACTATAGTGGGAATTATGATGGTGAAGATATTTGTTCAATTCATGAAATAGAGCAGCTTTCCAATACCCATTGTTTCTCAAGTTGGCCCCATTCGTATTCATGATATCCTTCTTTGAATTTCGTTTCTCCCTTTGTCGTTCCATGGCGTCCATTTTCTTTCTTTTCAAGTTCGCACATATTCAAGATGATCTCTACTATGTTTTCACATTAGGTTGTTTTGACAAATCTCTGTATGCGTTCAATGTCCTCTTAAAAGATGAAGTTTTATGCCAACATTTCAATATTGGCATGCATGCAGATGGAAGTAGTCGGCTTCCTTTTAAGCCCTCTCTTCGGCCAGCAATATGTTAACTGCAGCCCAAATGTATCAGTCTTTTAGGTCAGAAGTCTAGTGATTTAACATGTGTTGTATATTTTGGTTTTGCATTCTTTCTTAGGAACGGATACAAATTGTACATGACCCCCTACTCCAGACAACAAAAATACAGACCCCCCCACATTGCAATCAAATTTAAAATTGACCCCACCCATATTTTCCACCAGCCCCCCTCCTTGTAATTAATGAGCGGTCCCTAAGTGTAACCCTTAGAAAATCGCCATATTTAAGGGAATCTCTTAGCAATAGTGTACTAAATGTGCTTGGAAATACGGGCCATTTGGGGGAGAAACCGGATCAAGAAAAAGACGTTTTTTACTATAATATCTTTTAAAGATTGCATGATGTCTGGTTTTCGTTCATCGTCAATTATTAAGTACTTTGTTGTTTACTTGTTGGACGGTCATGTTTACCGATGCTAGTGATTGAATAAACCATTCCTTGAGCATAATATACTCGTTTGCTCATAAAGTTGGAATAAAAATTTTACCACTTTTTATGGAATGATTATTACAGTGTAAAGGATTTTAGATATCGGGTGGATATCGCCACACTACTGATTGATCAGGCTCCTCCGAACATATCAGCATGAAAACTTAGTCCATAAATAAACCTTTACGTGAACTTGTGGCCTTAAGCATTAAAGGAAAGGGGGGTATTTGAACAGTGATTGTTAAGGATTTTGTTACAGTTTTCACATCAGTATTTTTAATATTAACACAGTTTGGGTGATTCCGTCATAGAAATGTCAAATAGTACTGTATTAAAATGTCAATCAGTCACTAACATCGGAGGTTATGGACACCCCTGGCATGATCAGTGCGTCAAAGACGTCGCGGCATACTGTCCACAGGTTGTTTATGATGTCAATGGCAAAGCGTCCCACACATCGCTCAGAGCCTGAGCGAAGTCCTGTAGTGTTTGGGGAGTTTCCTACCCTGGAATGATGGATTCGGTATAAGGCATTCCTAGTCATGCTCGAAGGGTTCAAATCAGTGGAGCACGCAGGCCATGGTATATCTGCTCACCCCCTCTGCCTCAAAAAATGTATCACACAGCGGCCCTGTGCGGCGTGACATTGTCGTATTGCAGCCGAAATGTTTACATAACCCTTCTTGCATTTGGCAGACAATGGTTTTTCAGAATGCCCAGGTACACTACGGCGTTCATGCTTCCATCTGGCTCCACCAGTGACGTTTTTCTTCCATAATGAATACCAACCCATACCATCCAGGGAGCCGCCACTACCTTGAGTCATTCCTGAAAACAGTCATCTCGGAGGTTCTCACCACGTAATAGACGAACCTTCATACACAAGTGACGGAGCCTCCATAGAAACGGGACTGTGAAAATGCATGCTCTACCGAACACAAAATAGGTATAGGGAAAATGAAAGCTAAACTTTATAGCAGGTTAAATTACATTTTTATCTTCTTTTGGATCAAAAATATTATTACTTTGTGAAAAATCCATCTACGGCCACCGCAGCTTCCAAAATTTTTATTTTTGAACGTAATTTCCTCCAGGGCTGCAGGTGGGGCCCAGTTGGGCTACCAATCGTTGATTTGCCAACATTGGTGATTATTGCACCGGCTTTGGCGTGCATATGTTTATGCACTACTTGCTTATCACTGGGCAACGGCGCCCGGGAATTGGCTGAGAGGAACTATGTAATAATAGACTAGTGTGTGACATCATCTAAATTATAGTCGTCCCTGCTCGCGTGGAAGCTCTTGGAATGTTGTCTCCACTTGATGACAAAGGATTGTAGCGGCTCTCGTTCACAAAAACAACATGTCGCCAGTGCACGAGCTGAATATACTGTGCTCCCTAGCCCGTGAAGTCGATCAACTCTGTGGTGAACGGTTGGGCGGGGACATTTGGTCATTCGTCTTGCTCGGTAACCATATTGAAGCAATCTTCGATTTATAGTTTGGCGGGAAACGTTGATTCCATAGTGTCTTCTCCACAAAACACGTTAGGCGGCTCGTTGCATTTTCCGGGCTCTACGGCAGGCATTGGCGGCCAAGCCTCATTCTTATGGCAACTCACCAAATAAATCAAAATTGAATACAGCAATACAGAGTGTAAACCACAAACTAATTTGGTGCTTTGATGTGGTTCAGGGGGGTGATCCCATGACCCACATACGACCTCGTCCTCGTTCGTTTATTTGCATGCCTAAAAAAAAAACAGAAACAAACCCTTCCAGTGGAGTTGATTCTTCAACTCCAACGGTTTTGGATAAGAAAATATCTTCACAACAGATACAAAATTACGCAGTCGGTGTTATTCGTCTGGTAGTCAATCGTGATCGTCCTGAAGATTTTCGTGGCCTCCAATGACCCACCTCTCGATGATGTCTGAGGATTTTACAGACCGTACTCGGCGATGTATGCCCGGGCTTGTGTGTAACCTTTCCGCCGGAGTGCAAGCAATCTGCGGGCGTATTGACAATGTAGTTGGACGAGGTATAGCCTAGGTAATCTCTGTGTCAGTTTTTGTTGTTAAAGGAACAACCAATCTCTGAAAAAATTGGGCTCCTTGACACGGTTGGAGCAGTGGAAACAGGAAAAAAAACAGACGTTGGCCTTTTATAGCTCACCACAAAAGACATTTTAACGTAATTCAAAATTATGCAAGATCACTTCACCTGGGTAGTGGGGACTCATTATGGAAATAATTCACCTATTCTAATATGTAGTACTGAGCGTGAAAGAGAAAAACGTTGTAAGATTGGGTCTGAAGAATATTCAAACTTTATGAATCACAGTGTACTTCATCGGAGTCTTGATAAATCAGACCGGTAGTCAGTAACATCAGATTAATCTCTGCTAGAACATTTACCACAAAACATTTCTAATTCATTAGGTATCGAAAAATAAAATTTTTCCCTAGAGGCATCCAACTTGGAAGGCTGAGCTTTCGACACTCTAGCGAATGCAATCATCAGAGCAAACTAAACAAGTCCTGATGTGCACTTATATACAGAGAAACAAAAGGGGAGATATCAAAGGATACCACAGTAATTAAGTTTCCGGTTTATTGTCGAAAGGCATCCTTTGAGTAGTCTTCCCCATTCAGGAGGAATTTCTGCACCTCCTTTTTCCATTGAAGTGTTAGGGGTAGACTTGATGCTACAAAAATATTACATGAGTTACCTTTCAGTCCAATGAGTTGTTCCGGTACAGAATTTTGTCTTGTTCCCAGTCAATGTAGGTGGTCGTTCCACCCATGCTCGGCGATAGCCGATTTTCGTGTGTTGCCCGTCTGAGTCGCCTTCTGGTGTTCGTCGGTTCTCGTTGTTTTCAATGATCTGCCGGTTTCACCAATGTACACTTTATCACACATGATCCACAAGGAATAGAATAGATAACTCCAGCTTGGAGTGCTGGGAACAGGGTCTTTAGGGTTTACTAGTTGTTGTCGTAGAGTGTTTGTAGTCTTAAAATACACCAGTAGATTTCTTCTGTAGAACTTCGCGATAGCCTCAGAAGTACTCGCTGACTTTTGTAAGGCAAAATAACTGTAGTCGGCAGTCGCAATGAGTCCGTTATGGATGGCGGATAATTAGGCTTATCGGATTATAAACTCGAACAGATTATAACAGGGCAGTTTTCCCGTTAGGAGTCGATCATTGGTAGAGCTACATGTATCGGCGCGTCGCGAAGTGAAGTCATGGACAAAAAAACTTGAAGGGAGAATTGTTAAGCTTCAAAGCTTGTTGGATGTGAGCCTTTTCAAATTCCTTTTCCATAGACTTCGATGAACATTGTCCGCTCTTTGAAACCCAGTGGCGGATCCAGAATCAGAAAAGCATGGGAAAAGACGAGTTTAAATATTGCGAGGTATCGGCAAACAGATCTTATTCATGCAGAACTCTTTATTGAATTAGGACTATTGTTGTATCAAGTGGGACCACTAACGACATTTCATAGCTACAACTAATGTTGTAAGAATGAATGGGAACAAGTTCAACGTGGTGGGTGATAACACGCAATTTTTGTGTTGCCTGCCTAAGGCAGGAAGCACTAGGGATCACTTTGTCCACTGTCTGTTGTAGTCTGTTGTTGATGTCTGGTGTTTGATGGTCTGTGGTTGGTGATGTTGTTGTGAAAAAGGCCTAATACTCTTTTTTTTCGTTAACATTTGCTGTTAATATTCTCATACTTGCTGGATTTAAACCAACTTGGGTCACAGGTGCAAACATGGCATCCCCCACTTTTTTGATGAGGTCAAAGGTAAACTGCCAAGGTCAACATCTGGGTCATGTGAGGGTCCCGTTTATAAATAGGCTGAAAATGTAAAATTGACCTTTCATTATTAAAATGTTGAATCGTTCCAATTGGAACCAAACGTGAATCCTAGGTGAACATGGATACCTAATTTGCTGATTGAGGTCAAAGGTGCCATACCAAGGTCAAAGGTCATGTGAGGTCAAGTGTAAAATAGGCGGAAAATGTAAAATGACCTCATTTGAAAAGTTGAAGTCAATTGAACCAAACTGATCAAGGTGCAACATGGACAATCATTGGTTGATGAGGTCGATAGGTCAAATATCAGGTCAAAGGTACATTCAAGGTCAAAGGTCACATATCAAGGTCAAAGGTCAGTTAGGGCATAATTCACTAACCGCGATGGCAAGCGACACAAGCGGTCCTTTGAGGACCCGATGTTTTTTAACTCTACTTTGCGCCCCTGCTTTTCCGATTCTGGATCCCCCACTGTTGAAAAGACGATCGAAGCAAGAGCGTTTGGCTGACACTGGATGTATGAGAGTCAAAATTCAAATATTGGTTGATGTGCGTTTCTTGCGATAGACAGCCGTGTCAAGAATAAGGTTCCTCTTAAACCCAACATCGAGGAATGTACGATCTGTCCGTTGGTTCTCCTCTTTCTCACGAGTGAAGTTGAAGACATCCTTGCGAAGACTGTTGAGGTGGTCCAAGATAAATGGTCTCGATCTATAACACAGAAAGTGTCGTCCACATAAGGTTTCCATATCGCGGTTGAAATAGGTGCTTCAGAAGGGCTCCTGCTCAAAGGACTCCATAAATAGGTTAGCCACTGGTGGGGAAAACGGGAGAACCCATCGTTTAGCCAGAGAGTTAGCCCAGATATGCAGAGAGCCAAGGTTAGATATTCAGACAGTAGTTTTCAAAAGATTCCACCGACGAGACAGTCATCCGTTGTTATAAAGAAACTGATGGCAAAGAAAATGTAAGCTATTGCAAAACTATATGTTATTAAGTTTCCAATCATTTCGTTATGAGGGCCAATTAAAACTCGTGTATTAGTGGAACTAATTCCAATCTTTATTATTTTAGTCAATCATTTGTTGAACCACACGCACAGTACGTCGTCTAATTGTTTTTAGAGTAGCGTGCGTTCTTAACTTGCGCTTCTCTCATAGTACGAAGAAGAATGCAATAAAATGTATCTTCAATAGCCCAACATCCAGCCTTTACATAACTCTTTCACTTTGTTTGATATTGTCTACCTAATTTGAATTTACTTTTAAAATTTGTGACCAGATCACTGACTCGCCCGTGAATGCTTACAGGTTTGATGACTTTCTTAAAATGTAGAGCACAAAATTTGCTTTCTGTACAAACAACGGAACTTCTAATACGGCTGTTTACTTTTTCAAAACAATCATTAATTTATTATTTGTATAGGCATACCTTGCCGTCTCAAGATTTAGAATTAACTTCTAACCACAATAACGGCCAATTTAAAGACACTATCACTGATTGCTAAATCAGAAAATTTAAAAAAAACATAAAAAAATCATATTTTTGCATATCTGTTACAAGTATGAGTATCCCAATATCCCCTGCAATGATAAGACCAAAAGCAACCTAATAAAAAAAAATCAGATATTTTAGTCATTCGTGTCCGTATGAACCCATACTACAACACGTAATTGAATGGAGATTTAAATCTTTGAACACTTCTGTTTTCTTTCTTCTTTCTTTTCTGTCAATTTTTCAGTTGGAAAAGATAATGTAAACGAATTCTACAGAATTATCCTTCATTGGAAGATATTTCTAAAGATATAATAAAGAAAAAAAATCAGATATTTTAGTCATTAGTGTCCGTATGGACACACACTACAACACGTAATTGAATGGAGATTCAAATCTTTGAACACTACTTTTTTCTTTCTTCTTTCTTTTCTGTCAATATTTCAGTTGGAAAAGATAATGTAAACGAATTCTACAGAACTATCCTTCATTGGAAGATATTTCTGCAAATTTTAAATATTTTGACTCTTTTGGATGGATCACTAATAATAATTGGTTATTGATTGGGTTGTATAACCTAATTAGCCAATCAGAGAGACTGTAAGAAAGGTAGTAAGACATCAGAGGTATATAAATCTAAGAATGTGGCAACAAAAACCACCTTTTGTGTTACACACGGCAACTTAAACACATTACGGGTATTCAAAAAAGAAGCAAAATACTACTATAGCACCAGAAAATATATCGCAACAAACAATATGAAATTAAACGACTTTCAAAAGAAATGGAGAGAATGGTCAAACATTTTCTTGTAACGAACTATTTTATGTGATCTAATTTATCACGTATCCTCTATACAATGTAATATGTTTCTTAATAGAGCCTATGTACATTTATTATGGTCTGAATTTGTTATAAAATGTTTGCTTGGTTTTGTATGTATGTTGTGTCGTATGTAGTCATCATCATCATCATCATCATCATCATCATCTTCATCATCAGCTGTCATTAGTCCACTGCTGGACGAAAGCCTCAGTATGACTCTGCCACGCCACTCTATCACTAGCTTTATTGAACCAATTCACTCTTCCCCAGTAACTATCAAGTTCATCCCTCCATCTTTTGCACTGTCTTCCCCTGTTTCTGTTGCCTATAATAGGTCTCCAAGTTGTGATTGCTGTTGTCCACCTGTTGTCTGACCGTCTACAAATGTGCCCTTCCCACTTCCATTTTCTTTCCTTAGCTGTGTTCAAGATGTCTTGAGTTTTGGTTTGTTCTCTGACCCATTTATTTGTCTTCCTATCTTTGAAAGTGATGCCTACCATGTTGCGTTCCATGTTGTGTTGAGTTGATTTCAATTTCTTCTACATTTTTGCAGAAAGAGTCCATGTTTCTGCCCCATATACCATGACTGGAATTATGCACTGGTTGAAGACCTTTCTCTTCAGACATGTAGGAATGTCTCCTCTCATGATGTTACTTAGTTTGCCATACTGTCTCCATCCAAGCTTGATCCTTCTCCTGATCTCTTGTTCTTGTCCCTTTTCCTTCTGGCTAAACTGCTGTCCCAAATATATGTATTCATCTACTTCCTCTATGTGGCAGCCGCCGACAGTGACTTTCTTCTGTGATACAAGTGGGCTTGTCATTATCTTTGTTTTCTGCATGTAGTATAATAATAATAATAATAATAATAAAAACTTACACACATTACTGTAGCATACCAAATTAAAACATGCCAGAATTGCTGTTTGCTATTTTAGCTTTCCCAAGTATTTACGATATCCTGAAGACAAAACTATTACAGGTATAAGCATTCAACCGGTGCCATGTTATTAAATTAATCAAGTACATTGCTTTAAGGTATGGACTCTCATTCTCCAATTCGATTTCTAAGAGGACCTGCCAGTTTCAACCATAGGATAAACGTGTCTCTTCAACCTGTCACTCTAAACGTAATCTGTATTCATTAATATTCCACGCACAGAGTGACTCCTCATTGGGATAGATTCCCAGAGGAAGAGCATGTCTGGAATATGACGCCTCTATGGATTCACGCCTCTATGGATTCTAAATGGGCTGACAGAGGATACGTCGTTACTTATGGTGTTAATTTGGTACAGTGTCTGATTTCGAAACTTATCTAAATGCATTTGACACCTGCTTCTCAGCTTATTGAGAAATGTATAATAAATATGAGCCCCCATAGAATAACATTAAAGGCTGATTCAGATAGTTTGAAATATACTACGTGAATCAAAAAAAATGTTAAAAAAGGGTTAAAGACGATCTTGACCTTAATGCAATCACTATATCATAGATTTGTTGTTGTTTTTGTAAAACGCATCTAATATACTTTCATGTGTTGAAAAAATGAAAGAAATCGACTGAGAAATACCCTAGATATAGCGGATTTTGTAAGCACACCCCTTTTTCTCCATTCCTATGGGATTTACACATATTTAACTTGTGTTTGTGAGAATGTACATTATCATGATGCCTTTGTCAACTTAATAAATGTTACTTTTTCTTGAATATTTCAACTAAGGATTAATCAATGAATCTATTTATACCAATGTGTCAAGTGATATGACAAATCCAAACAACAATTCACCTGTTGCAGAGCAAGAAAACAAGATCTTCCCATTGTTTAGGATATTGCTAAGAAATTAGTCCCTTATTGGCATAGCTTGTATCTATACCTACATTGAAAACCCTTTTCATTTACATATCAGGATTAATTGGGTGAGATTTTGTGTGAACATTAAATTCTTTTTGAAGATCAATAAAGGAGATTATGGCTATTCAATGAATAGCCATAATAGTATTCATAGATCAATTAAACAAGATAGCAAGGGTCAATTTTACTTTCATAATGCCATACCCCGTATATCATACATTAACGTAATATTACTTAACTGTATAAATCCCATTGGAATGGAGGAAAAAGAGGTGTGCTTACAAAATTTGTCATATCTGGATTATTTTTCAGTCGATTTCTTTCATTTTTTCAACACTTGGAAGTATATTAGATTTGCTTTATTAAAACTACAACAAATCTCTGATTCAGTGCTTTTATCACGGTCAATGTCATCTGCAATGCTTGCACATTTTTTTGATTAACGTAGTATAATTTTTTATGCAGTAATTAAAAATAATCATCTAGAACTAAAGATAGTCACCTAAAATGCTTAATTCGAAAGTTACAGATGAATCGGATTTTTCGTTTTCATGCAGTAAGCATTTATGCACAGTGTAACAGTGCAGTGCCATAGAATACCGTGTGTAACGAAAATTCCGGATCCGGAATTTTATAACAAAGTTGCGATTTTCATTATGAAGGACTTCGGTTTTAGCTTAGTTATTTCACACAGTGATTAGTATATGGACAAGCATTATGTATATGCAAAAAAACACGATTTCTTTGAAAAATGAGTGCGTCCTCATCGGGAAATCTCTGAATCAGCCTTTAATAGATGCTACTCATTTTGTTGCTCTTTGCTGTTTTTGATTTTAGAGAGCAATATACTTGAAAATGATGTAGTTGGATTTGATTGCCAAAAAAAAGCTCGTCTCGAGTCAGTAGTTATTATAAGAATGAGCTTTAGTGGTACTTGAATTGCGTACTGCATATAGGGAAATCTGCACTTACAAACGTGTGCGTGCTGCATACATTTTAAAACAGGTAAAAGAAAAAGAAACCATTTTGTTAAAGGGCGTTGAGGTTTATAAGCCATGTGTTACATTTCATCTTTTCCTGATCCGGTAAGTTAGCGACACTGGTGGACTGGACCAACCAAAGAGAAACACAGAGAGCTATAGGGCCTTAACCCTCGTCCTCCATGGTAATATTCGAGTACACTTGCATTGCACTCGCGGAATGTACTCCAAATTTGATCAAAATGTACTTCTCTTGCAAAAAGTGCATTTCAAGTGCAGTTGTAATGAACTGGATATGTACCTGTGTGTTATTGACAGCAACAAAGATGCACTGGAAATGTACTTGAAATGTACTTTTAAGGTCTTGTACATTCCCGTCAGTGTATAAAGGGGTCCACATGGACCCCCCCCAACCCATTTTGTCGGTGGATTTTTTTACCAAAACTCTGCTCATTAATGAGACACATCAACACGAGGGGAAAATGAAAATAGGTTATACCAATTCAAAATGGCGATCCAAAAACCGATTTTTACAACGCGCAAACCCCTCATACACTTAAGTATTAAGTCCTTGGGATTTTTAAAGACTTAGTTTGTGTAGTTGAAGTGTACTTTTTATACAGTGTTTATATCGAGCACATCTCGAGCACACTGTATTCGAGATGCATTTTCTGTAGATCCCCGAGGAACAACTTAAATATGAGCTTGAAATGTACTTGTTTATCTAAATATTTAAGATGCACATTTTGATCTTTTTTGGTACTTTTCGAGTAAAATATAGTACATTTTTCTGTAGACATCCCCGAGGAGTACATTCCAAGTGTATTTTCAGTACATTTTGGGTACGTTTCTCGTACATTTTGAGTAAAATGTTATCAAATGTACCTTTTATCCAGACATTTCTAAGGAACAAGTACAGTGATTGATATCTAGTATATTTTAAACACTTTATATCAGTATACTCAAGTACAGTACTCGAAATGTCCTCGAAATTTAGCAGAGCTCCCAAAAATGGAGCGGGTATGGGGTAGGGGGGGGGGGGGGGGGGGGTTGGCGAAAATAGCAGAGTAGACCAGCCATAATGTTAACAAGGCTGTTTATATATAGGCACAAGACTGTGCAGAATGTGCAGAACTTCATATTGATTTGTTTACATTTCACGAACCCTCTTGGATTGTCTTCCAGGGCCTTCATCTTTTGTGGTTGTCAGCTTAGCAGACGTCCGTACTCAATCAATCTTGCATTACCTTTAAGACTTAATGAAATTCATCAAATATCTTGTCCCATTGCAATCCTGTTATTATTTTGTAGCTATCATATGTATGGTGACGTCACATTATGTACTCCTTTCAAATTCGCAATTAATGATGAGAATGATACATCTCATTATGCTGAAACGCTATGTAATTTTATCTCATTGAAATTATAGAATTCTTTTCTCTATATTATCATTCAGGCTGAGATGGATGAAATCCAAAAGCTTTAAAGCCCTGCTACCTCCGTCTTTTTGTAATTTGGTACAAGCTGCTGCTGCATCCAAGACTTACGTATGAATTCAAATGCTCTCACGAGCTTGCTTATCCATACTTCAGTGATTTCCTTAATTATTAAATATCCAAGAGGGAGGATCTTCGTTCTCCATCAATATGCCTTTTAAAATTAACTGTCACGTTTGCTGGCACCAACACAATGGCGTAACCAGTGGGGGCGGGGGCCAACTGGCCCCGAACACTCAAATGGGGATGCCAAAGAGGAAAAATGTAAGAAAGGAAATAAGGAGAGGGAGAGCAAGAAAGAAAGAGGAAATGTACGTAAAAGGTAACATGGAGCTATCTTGGTCTACCTTTCATATCTTTATTGGTTTATTAGCGGTCAATTTTACTCCTTTGATGTTATGGTTCTCATCTGAAGATTTCATCTCTGTACTTAAAATTTGAGAAGAAATTTCTACAGAGGCCTCGCGTAAAACATATTGACCAAAAAGTTAACGGTTGTAAAAGTTGACACATAATACTAAATTGACCATGTTTTTAAAAGTGTATATTTTATACTTTGCTATGTTAGTATGTCGCAACTCCTTGAGATTAATACTAGTACTGGAATTTCAAGATGAACTATTAGGCTTGAGAGACCACTGAACATGTAACGGTTGTAACATTGACACGTTGTTACAACCGTTACACATTTCTGGAAATAAATTTTAAAATTTACCCAGTGTGTAATCCTATAATGGTAAGTTGCCTTATCAAGCCTTTCCTTCTAAAATCATGGACATTTCAGTAATTGTTGTTCACAGTTGCCACAATAGGATACCTTCTTCGTTTGACACACAAAATGTTACAAATGTGTGTCAAACATTTCGATCCTACTCCTTTGAATTTTAAATTAAACTTAGGGTAAGGTAACCTGCCATCATATTTAGAATTGTACACACTATTATTTTTATTCAGCAAACATATAAACGGTTGTAGCATTGAAACTCGATTTTACAACAGTTAAATGCTGTTTTGCATTCACCTAAGCTCGGTATTGACCAAAAAGTAACAATGTTAGGTTTAAAGGTGCAACGAGAGATTTCAAATAACAGGTGTCCCTAAAAATGTGAACATTCTCATTTTGTACTGGTGTAAAGCTCTCTGTCAAAGTTATCCCCATCTGAAAGGATTAAGCTGAGAACTGTTTCTTTGGTACATAAATTGTGAAATTTTTAATTTCATAGGAGCAAATACAAAATTCAGCCTATGTTTTCTATTGAAATATAAACATATACAAATCACCTTTTGTCTTTATTTTAAGTTCTTTCTGTAGCAAAATAAAAGTTAGGGAATCTATTAAGTGTCTAATCTATATGAAATCACTACATATCACATAAAATATGGATGACTAGAAATCTCTCGTTGCTTTTGTAATTCCTCACCTATCTTAGTTAACAAAATTTTATGTGTTTGAAAAATAGTCAACTTTGTGTCAATGTTTCAACCGTTAGGCAAAATTACAGTGTGTCAATGTTACTATCGTTAATTTTCCAGATTTTCAAGATTTACACACATAGTTTAAGATTTTCGGATTATCTCGCTGCTTTCTAACATTAGTTCTGAAACTAACAAACCCAGAAAATGAATTTTTTTCAATATTTTCTTTTTTGGTTAAAATTTAGTTTTAATTTCAGTTTTAATTATGTTTCTAAATTGGAATTTCTTCTTATCGTTTCCACAAGTCATTCGTAATGAGCTTTTGGTGGTGTTCAGATGTTCATTCATGTGTAAGCTGAAAATCGGGCCGCATTTAACATTGATACGGACGCTCCTAACATGGCCTCTGACGTGGGCTTGTTAAGTTTTTCTATCAGGCAAGTCGCGTGAAGTAAACGACACCTTACAGACTTTTTTCTAATCCTTATCCAGCGGCGTTTGATATTTAACCGGACTTGGGACACCAACAAGAATTGGACGACACTGACAGGTGTACCATAATATGCACTGCACGAATTTCATAATGACACGTACTTTCCACATTCCTTTTAATATAAAAACCCGTGTATTCCAAAAGTGTTTTTTAGGAATAAAACAAAATAATATTGGGTAATTCCTGAAGTTGGACAAGACCTCAAAATTGTTCTGGTTCTGGTTGTGAAATAGGTTTGACCAGTCAAGTTTAGAAATGCTAAGAATGAGAACTGTTATTTTAATTTGTAGTCTACTTATCGCTTTGTTGAATTACAATATATCCTTGCATAAAAACTTCTAGAAATATTTTGAATACCTTAAAAATATCAAACTGTAAAGGCCAAATGTAATCAAATAAAACTACATTGAAATTGTTAAATTACAATTTGTTTTTAATTTTTGCACATTCAATTGTAAACACTATATTTTTCTTCATGATCTCATATTAAATAGGTATGGGAGATATATTGTGTTCACATTCAATTTAGGAATTTCACTATTAACAGGACACCCCGTTGTAGTTTGTTATAACACCAGTACTTTTGCTTAATGGTTCTGAGAGTCGTGTAAAGCTGTTGGTCCCCGTGTGTCAGAGGAGTTCATCCTAAGTACGAAAGTTTGCGACCTCATCGAAAAAGTAAAGGATTGTCCGGGGTCGGTTACCTTCACTCATCACTGTAACTGTATGGGCAATATTCTTCGCACCTCTAACATGTTGTCAGTAGACCAGGTACTAACCTTGAGTTTGTAAACATTTATGTCACCCTTTTTCATCTATACTTTGTCTCGTCTGAAGTTATATATGAAGGGTACCGCGCTCTTATCCAGAAGTATACTCAGATTCCGTTATTCCTGGGATCATCCTCACCATGCACGATTATTTGTTTTGTGTCACCAGTAATTTATTGTGTGAATTTTTTCGGACATTCGTGGTATGACATCAAGATTTACTTCAGAATTATGAAGCCCATATATTTCCCTACAACATTTTTATGATGCCCATACCTCTGCATATCTGCAAATAATATTGACTATGAGATGACGATGTTCTTTTAAAAATGGAAATAACAACGGGATAACTTTTTGTGTGAAATACGGTGGTTGCTGCCAGCCTGGTATTAGCATAAATATCTGATTCCAATATCTGCTGCTG
This sequence comes from Ophioderma brevispina, assembly GCA_023653785.1. NCBI lineage: Eukaryota > Metazoa > Echinodermata > Ophiuroidea > Amphilepidida > Ophiodermatidae > Ophioderma > Ophioderma brevispina. Next base: position 7,208 of record JAMKCH010064894.1, on the reverse strand, counting down.
ATGAGCTTTGCAATCTTCACTAAGTGCAAGTAACATCAATCCAGTTCACTAATTAAGCTTGTTGGTGTCGCTTCCACTGTCAGACACTATCAAGATAAAAACACAAATATGTAGTTTTAATAATGGACGTAATCCTTTTTACTTCTACTGACCAGCCCACATTTGAGTGGTTCGTTTACTGTCCCATTTTGTAATAATGGGTCGTGATTACTCCCTATAATAGTAATGGTCTCTTGTCTACATTGGGATTTTCGGTTTTTTAATGTAAAACTGAGGCCAGAGGAACGCAAATTCGATCCCATTTTTTAACCTACCGTTGGCATTCATCTTGCATTCAAAATGCCTCTATTTTCAATATATTTCCCACATGTAATCTCCTTTTGGGCGAACCTAGAAACTTACATTTTGTGATACTAAAATTCTATAGAAACCATAATTTAAGTTGCAACTACGTTTGTTTGGCGACCATTTTGAATTAAAATGGCCGACATTTTGAATATACAGGCCTTTCTCTTGACTTTTGAATAAAATACGGCTAAAAACATTATATAACACATTTGTTTAACTTGTACGTTATTTACAAGTCAGATCAATGTTTAACATGTCGGATGAGTTGCAACATTACTGATGATAATTTAAAACCCCAGTATCACACACCTGGGCTTTGCCATCCTTAGCCCGGTCTGAATTCAGATGGCCACCAACGAAATATTTGCAACTCGAATTGGTCGAAAAAAAATATTGGTAAAAAGAAAAGAACAAAATTCGAGTTTCTTGTTGTCAATACTCCTCCCCCCCCCCAAATAAAAAAGACAAAATATCAAAATGTAGCAAAAAATAATAGGGCACCACAGTATATAGAGAGCTGTTTATTTGATCCAGAATGACAAGAGAGGAGCCTTTTTTAACTGGTTTAAGTGAGGAAACTGTTTAACTGGTTTTAGTAAGGAACCTGTTTTTTAACTGTTTTAAGTGCTGTCAATTACTTCTTTTTCAAAACTAAACGAACTTGCCTAACATAGTCCCATCTACAATATACTGCAAGGAAACTTGCTTCACCCCCCCGGACAGATGGCAGTCTGGATAGGACCTCAGATTACTTGTGACCTTGGTCCAGACCTTTGTCTCACTCCCACGCATGACAGAACACCTATTGCACGCTTTACCCCAAGTCTGTGTAAATCGGTCTTTTCTAAGGAGGCGTGAAAAACAAAACCCTAACCCAAAATGGAACACTACACAAGATATATACACAACCGGAAAATCACCCTTGTGCTTTTTCAGCGAGGCATGGTACCAAGTACTTTAAATCAGGTGGACATTAGACCAATTGGATAGAGCCCGCTGGATATTAACCCAGATGACTATTAGACCACTTCGGGTAGTAGACTAAAATGGATATAGACTTAGATGGATATTAGACCAATAGGAATTAGACCAAATGGTGTTGTGGTTATTAGACCAAATGGTGGTAGACAAAATTGGCATTATACTAAAAGGTGCATTAGCCAATGGTATATATACATTCTGGTTGTTAGACTAAATATTATTAGACAAATTGGTTATTAGACAATGGGTTTGGACGAATTGAAAGTTAGACCAATGGCTATTAGATCAAATGGCGATTAGACAAATGTCATAAACTAAAAGAATCTCTTTGGCACAAAAACTGTCAAACTAAATTTCCCATCGAGTTGATTGAATTTTTACATCAACATATAGATTACCGAAGGAGGCGTGAAAAACAAAACCTAACCAAACTGGAACACATACACACACCATTATATATATATATATATATATAGATATATAATATATATCTCTATATATATTTTTTAATTTTTTTAATTTTTTTAATATTTTTACTATCTCTCTCTCTATATTAATATATACTCATTATATATCTATATTATTTATATATATATATATTTATATTATATATATTTAATATCTATCTATATATATATACATACCTACACACATACGGAACATCACCTTGTGCTTTTCAAGCGGTGATTGTTAGACCAAGTACATATTAACCCAGGGGACTAGACCCTGAGTGGATATTAGACCCAAATAATGGAAATTGACCAAATAGGAATTGGACCAATGGGTTTGTGATTATAGACCAAATGGTAGTGACAAAATGTGCATTAGACTAGAAGGGCAATTAGACCAAATGATATTAGACTTCTGGTTGTTAGACTAAATGGTTATTTAACCACATTGGTATATACATATGGTTTAGACGAAATGGCGATTAGTCAAATGTCCATAATCTGAAGCATATCTTTGGCACAAAAACTGTCAAATTTATAAATTTCCTATAGGAAGTTGACTTGATTTAATGGTTCTCATCAACATATAGATTTACAAACATTAATATAACCATATAACCAGATACAAATTACATTAAATGTAAACCAATTAAAACATAATATTATATAACATTGATTAAAACCAGGATTCCCTCATAAAGCATGTACAGGCTTTTCCATGATGTCCAAGGGGTTACAGGGAGAATAGAAATGTAGGCAAAAAATGGTAATGAAAAAGACAAAAAAAACACCAAAAAACAGACTAGGGACCTTATTGGATCAGCTTAGCAGTATTCTGTTAGAAGATACCCATGAATGCATTTAAAACCCTGATATATTACATCAATGCATTTGAGATTATCAGGGAGGGAAGTTCCACTCCCTTATTGCAATAAAATAGACGCTTGACTCACACGGCTTCTGGATCTTTGGAACCTGAAATTATTATCACTCACCCCTTTAACGATGCTATGACCATCATAATTCTGCGGAAATTTTCTTTTAAGTCGTGAGCACACATCTTGTTTGAAATTTTTTGTCAAATGTGACATATTTCAAAACTTCACCCTGTTTTTCCGACACTCAAAAGATTTAATGTGATCGTTTGCTTCTGATCAATATGTGCAAGAGGCCCAAGATTGTGAATAAATCTCACCATTTTGTTTGAGTATTTTCAACCTATTGTTTTGTTTTTTACTCGGACCATAATACCATGATGAAGCGTCCCTAATCGAAATTCACTACACCAATGCTGACCAGTATCTTACAACTATTCTGGTTCAAACACTGAGCATGACGATATATAGGAATTTAGCCTGAGAATAGCGTTTTTGATAACTTCCACAAGCCATTCTTTCCCCATAACAGTTTGATCATTTTTTACCCCCAGGTACTTGACCCACTTCTTGACCTTTAATGGGTTTATCCATGCATTCTACTTTAAAATTCTCCACACCTTTCATTTTGCGCTTTGATCCAAAAATCATACCTTCTGTTTTTCCAAGGTGCAATATATTTGTTATCAATAGCCATCATGACATGTTCACGCACACGCCACAGTTTTTTTAGATATACAATCAGGATTTTTATGAAGTACAAGCTTTGACTATCGTCCCCCCCCCCCTGCATGCAAATCAATTTGCAATAAGATCTATACGGGGTGACCATAATCGTTAACATAACAGAGGAAAAGCAGTCCCAGGATACTTCCTTGAGGGATCCCCGCATGTTATTTTCTTGGGTGGTGAAATTACATTTTTGATTTTTACTTGACAACTTGCATTCTATTTGAGAGATATGACAGAAACCATTCCACCGACTCCAATCCATACGCTTAAGTTTGTCAAGAGAATATGTTATGGTTTACGGTATCAAAAGCTTTCTTGGAGATCGAGCATGACCATAACGGTGTAAAGGCCCAGTTGTAACTGAGTTTTAATGTGATCGAAGAGATGAATGAGACAGGAGTCAGTGAAATAAGAGCTTCGGAAACAATTGATATTCTACAACAAATTGTTTACTCACGCACAATGTTCATGTTTTGTATAGACTGCATTTTCCAGAATCTTAGAAACAGCACTTAAAATACTCACGGGTCTATAATAGAATTCAACCTAAGCAAATAGGAATTCAGTCTATGTTTTATTGAATAAGCATTCCAATCACATTTTGTTTTCACTTTAATACATTTATGTAGCCAAATCAGGGCCGTATCCCAGGGGGGCGACGCCCCCCCCCCCAAATGGCAAGGTCCGCTTTAGCAATGTTTGAGGTGCTTTGTCGTGGCGCGTGTTGAAAAGCTTACGTTTTAAAATACGTTGTAAGTTGTTGTTATTAACGGACTAACTTATAAACTATATGTCATTTATGCACTGGTCAATACTACTGGTATTACTGCATTACTACTATTATTATACTGGTCTTTGAACGCCGGTGTCTCATTCTCCCCCCCCCTCCCCAACGTGACAAAAAGTTCGTCAAAGAAAATGAAAAATTTAACATGGAGATGATTAAATTTGCCGTTTCCTTATCTCAATATATTGTTTAGACTAAAATTAAAGATAAATATCATAATAAATGATATAATGATAAACATGCGAAAATTAACCGTAAAATGCCCACGGAAATTTAAAAATACCGCTGATTTAAATTGATTTTTAAACGTGGGCCTACCGCCCTTATAAAAGTGACATGAGTGTAATTAAAGTCTTATTTACATTATCTTGAGTAAACTAATAAAATACAGCTTGCCCGGTCAAGCGCATGAACATAAAACAAATTTTATCATTTTAATGTTGGTCGCGCATGGCAAATGGCGTTTTGTTGGCAGACAAGAGTATGACTCATTCTCAACGCATTGTGTTCGGCAATGAGTTGTCTCTTTTGATGTTCACTCACAGATGTCAGAATGTCCTTGAGCACTAAATCACGGAAATATATTAGGATAACAAAAGGGGTTGCATGACTTAAAATGCTACAGCTTTGCGGCGTTTTGTTTCATCATGAAGGTACCTTCACGTCTCAAGATAAAATTTTACCTGGAATTACCTCAAACGCAAACACAGTTGTCTGGTCAGAAAACAACTGGTCCCCTGCCATTTTGATAATGAATAAAGCTTGAATTTATGGTTACACAAAAATTGGGCCTGTTATTTTTTGGTCAGAGGCTTGCCCGGCACGCGATGGTTAACAACTTGTACTTTTTAAAGTTTGTAAAAATTCACAATGTTAAACTGGACCTAAGATCCCTCACTAAAAAAAGGACTTAGTCAATTGGTAATGCACATATTCGTAAAATCCACAGAATTCGCTTCACCTTGCAATCTTCCTTCGCACGGCTTATATGGGAAGTTTTTGGGTAAAAAAATATGTTGTATAGGGCTGACTTTCTGTCTCGCACAGAGTTGACATACTACGATCGCGATTGTATTGGGTTAGAAAATCGACGAAGTGTGTACTGAAGCATTAACGCTGCAGACTGACTGCTGCAAGGAATTTCAAACTCTGCTTGTCTTTGTTCTGCTACTTTCTCTTGGCTTATAAACCTATGAAACGTTCTCATTTATTCTACAAATAATCAAGTGCAACATTCTTACCAATAAAAATAATCAAGTGAAATCATTCTTCACAATATTTAAAGATACATGCCCGTTTGATCCATCATGTCTGAAGGGAACTAAAGTATATATAAAAATGGAACAAATCAAGTTTACACGTATAGATTTCACCTATACCAGGTGGTCCTATAATATTTAAAAGCTCTGATTTTTGCACTGGATGTAGCTTTCCATAAAAAAGCCCTTGTCAGAAAGGATTAGCCAAGCTCAGACTTATTCTTTGGTTCCAACTTGTGAAATTTCATATTGAAGCAAATACAAACTTCATCACACAATTGAAATACAAGAATAAAAATCCCCTGTTTTGTTTTCACTTTTAAGATATTTCTGAAGCCAAATACACGGTACGAAATATATTGGTTTCTCAATTTATGAAATCACTACAAATGAATCCAATATATGGATCCTTGAAATCTCTCTTGAACTTTTTGAATTCGATTCTATTCCCTCTGCTGCCCGCATTATTGAAAATGCAGCATTGCTGATTGGTCAGTTTACTGGCCCATGATTCTGCAATAATGGGTCGCGAATATATTTTCTCATTATAATCAAATCTTTGTTATTCCGGTAATAGAATAGAAATAAGGGGTTGCAGTAATTATTATGGGCTCATAATGTATCCTCGGCCGGAAAAGTAAAATAATGGACTCGTCTGCTCCTCGTCCATTATTTATTTTTTCCGAACTCGGACACATTCATTCGCCATAAAGGATACTGCAAACCTTATTTTCTTAAATAATTGTAGTCCAGTGATACAACCATATACCTTGCATATGACCTTGTAAAGAGTCTGCGCAAAATGTTTTAGGTAACATTGACTTGCTGATTCAACTCTTTGATGATGCAACTTTTGCATCCTTGAGCATTTTGAAATATGGAACGCGGGTAATACAGGGACAAATTTTGTAACTGTTTTCATACGAGATTAAAAGGTGTATAGACTGTCATGTTTGGTGTAAGATCAAAAGGTAAATTTGCTATATCTACGAAATTGCTTTTAACACCTCAGTAGGCTTAATGGTTCAAGGTCACCCTTGGGGTAAACATTATAATGCCACAAAATACTCCAAAATGGGTTAAAATTCTTCATGCGTAGGCCTATAGATAGTAATCGGTGAATTATGTTATGTGCTTTGTGTCAGTGACTATGGACGCCTTTTGTAAAGATTTGCATCATCTATAATTTGTGTGTGTACGTGTGTGTGTGTGTGTCGAATGTAAGATTTGAATGTCATATGTGAATGTGTGGGTGTGTGTGTGCATGTAAACATTTGTATTAGTAGGGATAATTGTGGTGTCGGCCTATGTTACATTTTGTGGTGTATAGTAATTGCTTGGCTACAACGTGAAAATTGTAAGACATAAGCGCAATAATATCACAATCTGTGTGTGTGTGTATATTGTAGGTTTATACACAAGCAATCTAATGCAACTATAGGCTACGTGCACACCCGCAGATGGTAGCCTAATTAACCAGCGCCAGAACCGCGGTGAAGTTAAAAACCCAATTCAATAACGACGCGCTAATTCATATCCGAGCACGTGTAATATTACAACACGCCTAAATAACACAACACACACACACGAAACAAACCACGAACAAACAAACAACAAACGCACACACACAACGATTCACACACCCATACGTTGATACCAAACGGATGGTTGTTGTACACACCAGCGACTATACACACACAAGTTGATAGGCCGCAGGATATGTTAATTTGTTTGCAGGGCACAAGGGTAAAATAAATTAAATATCTGCGCAATGTAT
>JAMKCH010064891.1:0-23932 GCA_023653785.1 Ophioderma brevispina | reverse complement strand
TGGTAATGCACCGCGGAAAACTCTGTATCAAGATCTTTAATTCGTAGTGTCATAATCCGGGTCAGACATACGTGTGAAGGGTTTATTTGAACTGAACCTACTTAATATCCAAACCAGTCAATAGATAATCTTCTCACAGATGGGGACCAAAGAGGTTCTATATAGATAGAGAGGCAAAACGTTACGTCATCGTTTAGAAAATTCATCGTCTCGCATGTTTTGCCGACACACGAAACATAGAGTAACCAACAATAAAAGCAATATGGCTGCTCCGCTTCTTTCCACATACTGTGGTTTGGTGCCGCTTTGCATATACACTAATCCGTAGTGATACAATTGATGTATGTGTTAGAGGTGGCCAGTGTAATATTCGTGCACGTTTTTTTTTTTTTTTTTTTTCCTGGATAATTGTCGAAACAGATACTCTTTTTTTTCTCATAATTCAAGCGCGTTAGGTGAAAATTTGTATTCATTGAGGCGGTTTATTTAAATCAAGACGACTGACGTTCATTTCATTCGTTGTGTGCCAAGGGTAGGACAAAATTTAACCCACCCACTAGCACCCCACATCCACAACTGATATTTTGCCGCGGATTGTTTGTATCGATTTAACATTATGTGTGTATACAAACACCCAAACTAATAATTGTTCCGTGCAATATGCAAAATGCCAGCGCCCAGCACGGACGCTGGTTTTGATGGGCTTCACCCCCTTAGGTAGGATGGGACCATTTTCCTAAATCAATCAGGCTTTCCCTCGACAATAAGATTCTCTCTCCAGAAGAGTAAAACATTTATGACTAACCGGTAGACTTTTCATATAGAATCCCATTGATGCAAATGAGGTATTAGTGCCAACATTCCATGGTTCCGGTCCTTCAAAGCACTACTGCAAAATGTTCATCCAGTGCATTACTAATCAATTGTAATACCTCATTCATCATGGGACTTCTCTATGAAACGTCTACCACTAGAGCTTGGTGTTAGACTCCTGCTCAAGTGAACATAACAGTTCAATTGGTGTTTTTAATTAAGAAAAAAACGTAACAGCTGCTTTTAATATTTATAAAAAAGACAACGAATATATTCTCAATTTTACTGAATAATTAAAATCGATTTTCGTTCTTGTCACGCGGAAAGTAAAGGGGCCGAGGTGTTGAATGTAGAGCGGGGACTATAGGTATACTGTAAGATAAGAATTCAAATTCATGTTAGACTCCAACATAGCGGCTCGCCTAAAGTGCTCGCCGCTAGTCGGCGTCTAACAGGCTCACCAGACCTTATCAAACCACCATTATTTTTCATAACGGTGTTCTTCTCATCCTTTATCTATTACATGAGGTAAGTTGCGGCAACACGAAAATGCACATTTCAAGAGGTAACTATGTCATGCGTCGTCATTTAATGACACATATGCCAATTGACCAATATCACAGGATTAATGTTAACTAAGCACTTTGCGGTCCTTACATCAATGCGCTTCCATTTTTGGAAGGAAAAATCAGCATTTTTCTTCGGCTCCTATCGCCGATCCCCGTTGGCATTTCTACGTTGGTTCATTACGCTCTGTTTGGAGCTTCGTGATTGCGAATATCCTGTAATCTCGGATAGTAAACGACTGGAGTAGCACCATTCACCGTGAGACTGTAAGCGGTTTCATAAGTATTCCCTCTTTTTCAAATTTTACATGGTTTACTATTCACAGAATTGCTACTGAAGACGATTAGGAAACAAAGTATTTGCTAAAAGGGAATTTGAAGAGCACTCAGTTGGTCGCATTGTTCCCGTTCAGATATATCAGCTTCGTAAAGGGTACTTGATCGGCCACTAGATGAGTAGGGTCCTAGTAAAGCCAAAAGGTAACTATTTTTACATTGAGCCCTATGTAAAATGCCAAATTAAAATGCCGTTTACTTAAAAAATTGTGATTTCAATTGACTATGAGTTTAGGTAGGACACAAGGTGGTCACCCCCTCAGAATTCGTTATAAAGTACCAGATGCTTTTATATTTTAATACCAGTGAATAGCTATGGTGATCTTTCCATTGATACAAATTAATTACCAACATACCTAGTGTGGGCGTCACAATGACGTCAATAAAACGTAAGCCGCAAAATTGGCATTTTCCACTAAAAAATGTTCGTCATTCAGATCAATTTAATACCCGACCTCAAAGCACTTGTGCTATTCCAAAGTGTTACCCATACGTTATGCATAGGCCTATATAGGCCTATCCACCATGCATGTCGGTGATTTAGATTTAGAGAGTCTCCTGAAATTTGGAATGGACTTACTATTCCCGGCCAAGATGGGCGTAATATCCAAAGGTGGAGACCGCTATTTGGTCAACTGGCTGGCTTCGCAATTTTTTTGGGTAAATTACAATTACACGTCTGTACATATGCATTCACAAGCCCGTACCACCCCTGACCTACGCCTTCTGTTGGTTGAAAGTCAAATGCAAGACAGCGCCCGCATAGGTCAGTGAGGGCTAGATCTTAAAATGAAATACAATGTAAAATATGACAGAACTAACTATTTATTCACTAACTTTATGCACACTTTTATTTAAGCAACAATCGCTCTAGAACTGTCAAAAAAGTCTTCTCAAGAAACCCTTATTTTTGCATGGGATCACATATATTAGGCTTGGCATTCAGCATTAAGTATAATTCATGAATTTCAAAAATCCTTTTTAAGTTAAACCAAAATTCCCAAAATAACCGTTTTCAGTCTTGAAAGATTTTTGGAAAAAAAGTTTGCCGTTTTTCTGGTATCTACATACCATATATCTATCTATCTATCTATCTATCTATATATATATATAATATATATATATATATATATATATATAATATATATATATATATAATATAGTTGACCCAGCGATGCTTCTTCCTGTGTCTCCACTAATTATTATTAAGGCCAATCCTACTCAACATACCAGCAAACTATGCAGACTTTGTCTAAGGAGAAATACCTCATTATATTTAAACCCAACCTTTCTTCACTGAACAAAAGGACTGAACTATTAAACACTTGTAGACACAGGAAGAGCATCCTTTGACGCATAACCCCCGCAGGCCGCGCGCAAGTGGCTGTAGCCTGCTAGAACTAACACGGGGGATCCGTCTGCTCCTTCAGTCCACGGTAAGGGTATTTAGCCGGCTGACTATGTTTTCAGTTTGTAGACTTATGGACCCATCTTTTTCACATTCATGCGGGACAATTGAATATTTATTATTAAAGAACAATATACAGACGCTGAATCTTAAAAAGGAATTTTATTATGGAATAACAGCGCAATTTTTGGAAAAATAAAGATTTGATGACGTCACGGCTTGATTGGTTTATTATTTGTCTTCGGGGGACCATTCAGGTAAAATGACGTACGTATCCCTACATTGGAAAAAAACAACCGATTATCGTCATCGTACGTCGGTTTTGAATCAATTTGGAAAAGGTAAATTCTGTACTGTTTAGACATAATACACGGTGTCTTTTGGAAAAAAAATAATAGCACTTTGGGCAGAGAGTCATGTAAAGACTCCTTGATTTAACATAGTCGGATTTATATATATCTCGGTCGCCCCCCGAAGAGCAAACGATTCTGATACCTGACACGTCACCTGGTACCTGACACGTGAGCACCAAACTATTCATCTCGTTACCGTTCTAACTACAATACGCAAAGCAGCAACATTCTGTATCTCTGTTGTCACAAGCGTAATCGATCAAGATTGTGAGACTATAACATGTGGTTCTGTAAGGAGGGTAGGACACGATCTGCTCGATTAGAAAAAAATATGAAGTTCACATTAATCATGCTTCTGTTTAATTACCTGTGGCTGTGCTGTGCATAACTCAAAACTCCAGAACTTCCCCTGCAAAAGTATCTCCGATCAAACATAATACCCTATCTATATTATAGCTATATAGATATATATCATATAAATTAATTAAATGTCTTCTGGTTAAGCCACGACTATGAGTCATCATCCGTCTGAAGATCGATGCCCTGTGATCGTAAGTGAGGGTATGCCGTGTAACTCAGAGTACCTGTTTGCCTTTCCAAGGTCCTATACTTTATTTTATACGCTCTCCTGTAAGGGATTGAGCCCTCTAATTCAAAGATGTCACCTTTAATAATACTGTTTTTACTATGATGTTATCTATATCCTATATATACTATCTATCTATATATATCTATATCTATCTATCTATATATCTAGATAGCTAGATAGCTAGATAGATGCCCGATATATCTATCTATATATATAGATATAATATAGATATTAATATCTTCTATATATATTAGAGAGAGAGAGTCGGTAGGTGCTAAAGGGTACGCACCTACCGCCATTAAACAAGTATTTTAAATGACCAGAAGGCCTATAAAGAAGAACAATAATTGGAAAGAAGAAAGATCAGAGTAGAAGAAACCCTCAAAAGAGCACTCGCCGGAATTGAACCCGGTCACTTGCGTACATGGCAAGTGTGATAACCATACTACACCACGAGTCCCACCACGGCTGAGATACGACTTTTGAGGTATATTGCTATAGAGCTATGTTGCTATAGAGGTGGCGCCGTAACATTATATTTAACATTAGGGTCAGGGTGGCGCTATGCGGTTAGTTAATATATAGAGTCGAGTAGGTGCTAAGGGTACTGCAACATCACCATCTAACAAGTATGTTTCACATCCATAGGCCTATAAAGAAGAACAAGTTTATTGGAAAGAAGAAAGATCGAGAGAAGAACGCCTTCAAAAGAGCACTCGCCTGGAATTGACCGTGTCACTTGCGTACATGGCAGGTGTGATAACCATCTTACACCACGAGTCCCACACGGCTGAGATACGAACTTTTGAGGGTATATAGCTTATATGCTATGTTCTATATAGGTGGCGGCCGTAACATTATATTTACAGGGTCCGAAGGGTGGCCGAGGTGATTGGGGTTCAATTCACGGCGGTGCTCTTTGATGCCTTTTCTTCTACTCTGATCTTTCTTCTTTCCAATTAACTTGTTCTTTATAGGCCTTATGGTCATTAAACTACTGTTATGGGTTTTATGTGCGTACCCTTTCGCACCTACTCGACTCTATATTCATCTACCGCATAGCGCCACCCGCGACCCTGTTTTAATATTATATAATATATATATCTATATATATTATATATATATATATATATAATATATATATATATTATATATATATATATATATATTACCCCCAACGTAAGGGCTTACCCCTCTTTGCTTACAACAAATGATCAAAACAAAGAGGAAAAAAAAATCATATAAAACTTGGCATCACCGGGGGATTGAACCCATGTCAAATGCGCGACATCTCTCTATCCCCCTTTCTCTTCCCTTTTTGGCCCGGCTCTCTTCTTCCCCCTTTTTAAGTCCTTATGCCCCCTTTTTAGCTCAGTTTGGTAGAGCACTGGTCTCGCAATCCAGAGGTCGCCGGTTCGAATCCCGCTTCAGCCATTCTTTATTACTTCATGTTATTATAATTGTTCTTCATCAGTCGTGCATCAAATATGACCAGTCAATGTACAAACGCCGTTTTCCCTTCTTCTGTTCTTGAGTTATATATATATATATTTTTATTTTATAGTAGTAACATATAAATGATTTTTTGTAAAAAAGCAGTGCAATCTTTTTTTAAGTTTTTTCTAATATGTTGTTTTTTTTTTTTTTTTTTTAAAGCCAATTAAACAAGTTAGTTGATGAGTTGTTTTTTAGTTTTTTTACCATTTTTAAAATAAAAAAAATGCATGCCGTGTTCACCTGTATGAAACACACTTGTGGCCCTCAGGCCCGTTCAGGGTGTCCCCACTTTCACAAAAGCGACCGTAAAGGGTCACATTTATATAATGAAAAAGGGCTCTATAACATTTAAGGGAATATTTTAAACAAAAAGTCCTCTTTGGCCATGATTGAAAATTACAAAAAAGCCATTTGACAAAAAGGTTCACTTTTTCGGAGCCCCCCCCCCCCTCCCCCATAAATCCTGCGTACGGCCTAGTGGCCCGGATTGGAAATCAGCACGTAACTAGAAACATACGACAATTATGATACACAGACGTGAGCTACACAGCCATAAATTATCTAGAATCATACCAAACAATGTCAATTGGATTACATAACATTGCTCCCTAGACAATGAACAAATCTGTTGGAAATATGCGTAGGGATGTAGTGGAGGGCAATGTTTCTCCAGAGAGGGATTTTATGAAGTGCATGTTTAATTGTTTTTTTTTTGGGCACCAGTAAAAATGACTCGTATCCCTACATTGGAAAAAACAACCGATTTCGTCATCGTACGTTCGGTTGTAATCAGTATGGAAAAGGTATTTCTGTACTGTTTAGACATAATACACTGTGTCCTTGTTGGAAAAAAATAATAGCACTTTGGGCAAGAGAGTCCATGTAAAGACCTTTATTTAAAACTAGTCTGATTTATCTATATATCGGTCGCCCCCGGAGATCACTGATATCTATACCTTACACGTGACCTGGTACCTTACACGTGAACACACCAACTATTCATCTCGTTTTTTACCGTTTTATAACATACCATACGGCAAAGCAGCACGCATTCTGTATCTCTGGTGTCACAGCGTAAATCGACAAGATGGGTGAGACTATACATGTGGTTCTGTCAGGGAGTGTAAGACACCGATCTGCTCGATTAAGAAAAAATATGAAAGTTCACATTAATCATCTCTTTACATTACTGTGGCTGTGCTTTAGCATCACTCAAAACTCCGAAACTTCCCCTGCAAAAGTACTCTCTATCAACATAATACCTATATATATAATACTATATATATATATAGATATAACTTAAATTAATGTCTTCTGGTTAAGACACGACTATGAGTCACCATCCGTCTGAAATCGATGCCCTGTGATCGTAAGGGAGGGTATACAGTGAAACTCAGGTAACGGTTGCCTTTCAAGGTGCTATACTTATTTACGTCTCATGTAAATGGGATTGAGCCGCTTAATTCCAAAGATAGTCACCTGTAATAATACTGGTTTACTATGATGGTTATATATATATATATAGCTAATATATATTTAAGCTATCTATATATATATATATATATATATATATAGATCGATCGCTCGATCGCATCGACTCGCCCGGATATCTCTTCTATCTCTCTCGCTCTACGCTCTCGCGTCTCTATTATCCTTCTATATCTATATAGATAGAGAGCTTCTAGTAGGTGCTAAAGGGTACGCACATCACCGCATTAACAGTATTTTAAATGACCATAAGGAACCCTATAACGAAACAGTTAATTGAAAGAAAGAAATAGCAAGTATAAGAACGCCTCAAAAGAGCACTCGCCTGGATTTGAACCCGGGTCACTACTTGCGTACATGGCAAGTGTGATAACCATCTACACCCCGAGTCCCCACATGGCTGAGATACTACTTTTTGAGGTTATATAGCTATATAGCTATGTTTCTATAGTAGGTGGCGCCGGAACATTAGTATTTTAACAGGGTCGAGGGTTGCGCTATGCGGTAGATTATTGAGTCGAGTAGGTGCTAAAGGGTACGCACATAACGCATTAACAAGATTTTACATGACCATAAGGCCTATAAAAAGAACCAAGTTTAATTGAAATAAGAAAGATCCGAGTTAAGAAAGCCTCAAGAGCACTCGCCGGGATTGACCCGGGTCACTTTCGTACATGGCCAGTGTGAATAACCATAAAACAACCACGATTCGCACCAACGTCTGAGATACGACTTTTGAGGTATATCGCTATATAGCTATGTTGCTATATATGTGGCTCCAGTGGCGGCGCCGTAACATATATTTAACAGGGTCCGAGGTGGCTAGGGTGATTGGGTTCATTTCCCGGCGAGTGCCTCTTTTGAGGCTTTCTTCTCTTCTACTCTGATCTTTATTTCTTTCACTAACTTGTTTCTTTCTAGGCCTTATGGTCCATTTAAAATACTTGGTAATGTGGTAATGTGCATACCCTTTAGCACCTACTCGACTCTATCTTAACTCCGCATAGCGCCACCCGCGACCCCCTGTTTTTATATATATATATATATATATAATCTATATATATATTCTCTCTCTCTATCTCTCTCTCTCGCTCTCTCTCTAGCTCTCTATCTCTCTCTATCCCCGACCCACGAGGGCTTACCACCCTCTTTGCTTACCACCCAATGATCAAACAGAGGAAAAAAAATCATATCAAACCTTGGCACAACGGGGGATGGAACCCAGTTAAATTGCCGGCGACATCTCTCTTTCCCCCTATTCTTCCTCCTTTTTTTGCTCTCTTCTTTACCCCCTTTTTTCCGAGTCATTAGCGCCCTCTTTAGCTCATGGTTGGTAGAGCACTGGTCTCCGCAATCCAGAGGTCGCCGGGTCGTATCCCCGCTTCATCAGTCCAGTCACGCATTCTTTACTCTCATGTTTAATTTATAATTGTTTTTCAATCAGCCGTCAGCAATATGATGACCAGTCCAAATTTCCAACGCCGGTTTCCTTCTTCTGTTCTTGAGTTATTATATATATATATTTTAATATTTAAGTATAACATTAAATGATTTTTTGTGTTAAAAAAGCATGAAATCAAAATTTTTTTTTAATGGTTTTTCTAAACTATGTTTTTTCAATTTTTCTGAAAGGGATCATCCATTATTTTAAAAGGGGTAAATAAGCAGTACAACATTTTTAAAATAAAAAAATGCTTGTTTATTCACCCGGTATGAAACACACTTGTGGCCCTCAGGCCCGTATTCAAGGGGTCCCCCCATTTCACAAAGCTACCGTAAATGTCCCATGTTATATAATGAAAATGGCTCGAACTTTAGGGGATCTTTAAACCCAAAAGTAAAAAAGTCCTCTTTTGGTGATTGAAAATTTCCAAGAAAAACCATTTTACAAAAGGTGCACTTTTTCGGAGCCCCCCACCCCCCCCCCCCCCCCTTCTCGATCTCCCCTAAAATCCCTGCGTACGGCCCTAGTGGCCCGGATTGTAAATCAGCACGTATACTAGAACATACGACATTATGATACCCGACGTGAGCTTACACAAGACATAAATTATCTAGAAT
Organism: Ophioderma brevispina; assembly: GCA_023653785.1. Taxonomy (NCBI): domain Eukaryota; kingdom Metazoa; phylum Echinodermata; class Ophiuroidea; order Amphilepidida; family Ophiodermatidae; genus Ophioderma; species Ophioderma brevispina. Next base: position 14,821 of record JAMKCH010064891.1, on the reverse strand, counting down.
CATACCACAAGCAATGTCCAATTGGATTACATAACATTGCTCGCTATACCAATGACCAAATCTGTGGAATGGCGTTAGGGATGTAGTGGAGGGGCCTATGTTCTCCAGAGCGTGATTTTATGAAGTGGCATGTTATTGTTGGCAACCTTATAAATGTATCTACTTGGTCTGACTAATTCAGAAAAACGATGTTGCCATTTTTTTTCGTTGACCTTTAGTGATCCCTACACGAGGTCAAAGGTCAAATGGTCATACATCGTCCTAAAGTTAATCGACCTTGGTATCAAATGTGGCAAATTTCACACAAGAAGATTGTAGATATGATATTTATTTTGTTACTCTCGAGCTTTTGTTTCTTGTTATATGCAAATACGCTAATTAGAGACAATAATCTGCATAAATTTGCCTTATTCAGCCCCCTTCGGGTGAGTCCTGTCCAAAGCAGAAGTTCTTCGGCGGCCTCATGTTTTTGCACACTGTAAATGAACCCTACAACACCACCCCATAATACCTTTACTATTATTAATGCCCATGGCTAAGGAAACATTGTTTTCATGACCTGTACAAGAGAAAATGGTGATGTAGTCTTACCAAGCCTTTTTGTACACCGGTTTTACCAAGGGGGGGGGGTGGTTACCACACCCCTCGAGAATCGGTATAAAGCCCCGATCCTTATGATTTTATACCGCCATGGATTCGTTAAGGGTCCTCCGCTTTTCATTGACAAACACAACAACAACACAGACGAAGAAAACACCCAAAATTAATTCCCACCTATAAGACGTCAAAGGTACGTCATAAATTCATGTGCCGACAAAATTTGGCATTTTCCTAGAAAATAAGGCGAAAAATAATCCAAGTTTGCGCTAAAAAAAAGAATCGTAGGAATATCGGATTTTCATATTTCATCACTCTATCATGCGTGTTTTCCAGCTCTAAATATGGCAATTGACTATTTTTACAAGAAACATAGATTTTAGAGCCATACTGTGCATAACATTTTCATAAAATATCTGTAGTGTCAACACCCCCCCCACCCCCCCCCCTGCACTCTTCGACTTTGAAGGCATACACTAGGGACCCGGGGAGGTGCTACCCCCCAAAAACAAACAGACAATCGCATTTTTTTTCGCTAAAAGGACCAAACGTGAGAGAAACGATTTCCCATAATCTTTCATCATTGATAAGAGGATATATGTGCGACCAAAGAAATACGTAAAAAGGGTATATTTTTCAAATTGTGGCCAAACCACAGGAGATAGGAAAGGGGTCGAGGGGGGGACGGGGGATGACGAATGCAGGGGTGAGGGGGGGCTCTTCCCTCTTGGAAAAAAAGTGTGTGATTTTCACACTTGGACCCTGACGTGAACTTGAGTTAGTGTACGATTTGAAAAAACTTTCGAGTTTTATATCGTATTCGGCTCATTTTGTGTAACTGAGCTATTCAGTATAGCCTGACACAAGACCGCAAATTCTACTTTGCTTTAAACGGCAAATATTGCCATAACTATTACTTATTAGGATATACACTACCATACCTTGGTTTAGGGGTGAATTTTAGACCATCAACTAACCCTGGGGGGGGGTGGTTCTTTGGGATCTTTTGGTCGGGTACTCATGCTCGTACCAAAAAAAAAGAGGGTCCTAGCTGCAAATGTGGGGACTTGACCGCTAGGGTTATCAATTCACAATAATCAAGTCGTAGTCCGCTAGGGGTATCAAATCACGACAGGTTAAGATTGTGACGGTTCATGAAAAACATGGGAAAATTAACTTTAACATGGTCAGTAAATAACCCTGCAATGTGTAAATTTTGCTTAGCAGTAAAAAGTAAAGTGTTATTTTTCCATATATTTGTTCTTTAAAAGGTATATTTTTTTATTCATGTAGTGAAAGCAGGTCCCGCTAGGGTATCATTTTCACTGCAAAATTGGTCCCGTTTCGGGGGTATATTTTCACGAAATTGGTCCCGTTAGGGGTCATTCACTTGCAGAACCCAACCCCTGGAACGAGCAATGGGTACCCGAAACCTTTGAAACCCTCCCCCCCCCCCCCGTTCAAGTTACTTGTACTTTAAAGTTTTTTCCTTTCACTATTTTCACTCTTTTATCATGGGGGGTGCGGAACTTTGAAAATGGCCCTTTTTGAACATCTCATCACTCAAAAAGTGGACTTCATTTGTCAAACGTCTCTACACTTTGGACCATTTTTATGGACAAAATCAACCAATAGGTGGACCTTTCGCCCCTTTTTGTGGGATTTGATGTGTGTGGGGGGGGGGGGGGGGTGTCGAGGTGAGACCTGCTCTGCTGCTGTTCTCGGGATATTCCCCATACTGCATATTTGGATTTAGGTTCTGTCCTTAGATTATTACTTAGGGGGCTATTGGCTCTGATTACTTGCACACCCTCTAATAAACACTAAGACCCCAGGGAAATAATGATCAATTTTCATGAAACGGTTCATCAAAGAAAACAGCTAAATTGGAGATAACAGTCTTGTTTAGAACACTTACTATTGTGAACGTATTGGTTGAACAATAATATAACATCTATCAATCTATGGACTAGTGACAGCAGCCCTGGGACAGCAGTAACAATGTTTTTCCATGTCTGGCAACATTTTTTTGGAAAAAATCGCAATTTTTGTGGGGAACATTTTTTATAACTGTGTACACAATTCAGTTAACTTAACCATGGGAATTATTAAGAGCAAGCTTATATGGGGGATGACTCTAACTTTAATCTTGCTTTTAGCCTATAGACTATTCAGGGTCTATGATTTGAAAAGGAATACCAGCATCATACAAATGACGAGAATCACAATTTGGTCTTGCGCACTTTTTTACAAACTGTGTACCATAGTTGGGTTTACAACAAATGTTCATTAATAGCACAGCTGTGATGCATGGTGTTTGGGTATATGCAGGGGGATTCCTCCACCAAATGACCATACGGTTATTTCCACAGACATCAGTCTCAATTTTTAGCCTTCTGGTATATCAATGACCCCTTTTTTTTCATGCCACTTTTGGTTATATGACAATGTGTCTTTTTTTCAAATATTTTTCTCAATCGGAAACCCAAATTTTTTCTAAAAAAGTTAAATGTCCCCACATTTTGATGAACAAAGGGCAATACTTGCTTACATTTGGCCCACCTAACATTTGCATCCTGGTAACAAAGCTACGGGTCCCTTTTTGGCAGAAAACGGTGTACTATGGTTACTACTTCCGGTGGCACGTCCCTACCCAACAAACCTGAGACCCCCCCCGCCCCCCCCCCCCTCCCGGTATAGGGTGACTAACTTAATCTTGCTTTAGACAAGACTATCCAGGGTTTCTGGATGGGATCGACTAATGAAAACTACTACATGTGACTGAGACTACTATAAGAGTAACATACTTTTGTCTCTTGAAGTGCGAATCGTGGTTTTTCACGGTAATAACGACGATTCGTTCCATGAATTGGCTCTCTAGACATACAATCGATCATTTTCTCTTGCACAGTTTTACATAACAACTTGCTTTACTTTCCTTACCCCCATGGGTATTAGGCTACTAGCAAGAAATAATGGGATTGTGTAGGGTTCATTTCTACATTTTAAGAAGCAGAGTAGAGTTTTTCAAGACTGCGATACATTTTGCAAGAACTTGAGGCCTAACTCCTTGTGCTTTGGACGGGTGGCCTGCATAAACGCAATTTTATGCATCTTTTGCGTGTCTAATTAGTTATTTGCATATTACAGAAAACGAAAGGTCCAAATAACAAAATAAATATCATATACAATATTCCTTTTGAAATTTGCCCAACATTTGGTACCAAGGCTAATATACTTTGGACGATGTTATGAACCATTTGACCTTTGACCATGTCTCAATGTCATTAAAGGTCAACAGAAAAAATGGCTACAACGTTTTCTGAATAGTCAGTACCAGTAGTATACGTATTTAGTGGTTGCCAACAATTAACATGAACTGTCACCAAATTTTTTACATATAGCCCCTCCCTTAATGGCTTCAAAACCCACCTACCAGTTATTCGTCGGGCCCCCAGACGTGGCGGCCAAGCTCTTTCAATACATCAACTCTCGCAAAAAATCAGAATAGATTATCAGCAATAGCAGACTCAAAATCACAAACCGAATTATGCGCTTTCATGTGGTCGTAATATGGTAAAAAAACCAGAAATACTCCTTCAAAGTATTTCTTTTCAGCTTCCAATGGTTTAGAGGAATATCCGTCTAAATTCGGATTTCTTTGACCCGCCATCGCTGGTTCAATCGGCAGTTGTTTTTGAACCTCCCTTTAGAATATGTTAGATCTTCACATCCTGGAAGAATGAATAGGGACACCATGTTGTACTGATTTGTCGGATTTATGACCATTACATTTTAGAAATATAGGCTTTCTTTCTCAGGAGTCATCCTGGGCAAAATATTTTAGGATTTAGGACGCTCCAATTTTGGTTAAGACTAGTTTCAAAAATGTCTGGGTACCACAGAACAATTTTTTATATCCTTCTATCTAAGTGTGTAACTTAATGATAAAGATCAGTGAGCGGCCCCGAGATCCTGTGCAGGCTTCGTACTATTGCCTTATTTATGTAACGCAATGTCACAAGGAGTGCAACCATTCTTAGGGTCCTACCCAACTAATGAAAAAAAAAAATTTACATTTTGAAAAAGAATTGGAGAAACTTGGAATTTTACCGTAGAATGGCCGTAAAAAGTTATTGCCCCTTATCCTCTATATCGTACGTTCACCCAAAACGATCTTTTGGTGCTGAGATGGGCAGAGGCGATGAGTATTTGGCCAGGTTGGCAAAATTACGGGATACCTCGACATACGTCCGACATTAAGCTGTGCCTTATTACCCGTGAAGTAGAAAGTCGTAATTTTCACCAAGATCGTGCACTTCTGGACAAAAGCATGAAACTTGGCACTCCCTTCCTGGGTTAATTTAAAACAATTCAGAAGGGGTGCCCCAAAAATTTTATCACAAATAATGACGTCATATGCCACGCCCCCTTTTTAATACATATTTCGTAGTAATGTCAAAATATTACTTCATAATTAATCATATCAAGTTTGGTCAAAACAAAGAATCTATATACATTGTTATGACGTCTCGGGGACGCCTAAGGTCAGAATAACCTTTCCAAACACAAATAAACCTCGCCTTGTGCACAAGTAAGATCTGAATTTTTATAATAAACAGATTTTAAGATGTGTAATTGGTTCAAGAATTTGGTATCCAAAACAAACTTTACATAAAATTACCACTCATCTTTAAGATACATGGCTACTTAATTGTACACAAGAATGTCCATTATTCTCCACAAGAAGTGTTGCCGTTCACGATTATGTGTCCTCACACCTCACACAGGAAAACTCCAAAATGACACAGCGACAAGTTCATACAAAACGCCTCAGGTAATGTATTCCAAAGGAAATCTTCTCAGTCCTGAAGGTAATCTTGTCCGGCAGTTCAAGACGACAGGTAAATTAAGTCCCCTTTGATGAAATAAATTCCACAATTATATCATCCAAGGTAATCACCACACGAATTTCTCGCCTATCATATCGTCCACAATTTGGAACCTACTTTGATTCCCAGCACCTTCGGCCCCAAAGACGACAGTAGAATAATTACAGCACTCGTGCTCACATGCCTTATAATCATCCTGGGCCCTTTACAGGTCTTCTCCTCAAGGCAGAGTAAACTAGCTATCTTCTAGCTGCTTGTTAGAAGTGGATGCTGGCAGAGAGTCTTTTTGTCAGCCCCCATTACCCTTGCCCCCCCCCCACCCCATCATCTCACCACTGCACTATTCCTTAACGATAATCCAGCTTTTCTTGGGTTGCGCTTACTCGTTCTCTTTTTGTTCGCTTCGTGGTAGAGTTTCTTGTTCTATTTTTAACGAAGGTACCTACCACTTTGGTTCCTTGTTGTCTCTATTTCCTCTTTTTTCGTCGTTATTGGTGTTTCTGTGCATACAAGTAATTCAGTTGTCGTCTGTATATTCCGGACCCTTTACTAACTAAATCCCATCACCTCAATGCTTACTTTGCTTATTTCTGGGTATTTTTGTCTCCCTTACCTACCCACTTTCTTTGTGTCCGCTCCTCTCCATGGTGTCGTCGCCTGGTGAGGCAAGGGAAACTCTATCAAATGGCGGTTGTCTTGTATAGCTTTACCTCTATAATCCAAAAACCCCTCCACAACCACCCTGCTAGATTGGTTCGTTGTACAGTGGGATTGCTTCTCTATCTTCCCATCAGCTCATCTATTACATCTCCTTCTATCTTCCTCCTCCCTCGTGGGTGTGTGGGGGGCTCGTCTGTGTCCTCGAAAGAGAGTCTGTTATCCTCAACTCTCTCACTCGGTAATTGTTGTGATTAACAGTCTCTCTCTCTGCAAAGAAAATTTTTAGTTGCACGCCGAAAAACCAACACGCACCGAACAACAAGTGCATCATAGTGGCGATGGCTTGATGCTTATGAGTGGTGACCCGGAGGCGTGAACACCATATACGTTTTAGTTACCTCTGTGATCATGATTGGTGTTATGTGATCTCGTAGATTTTTTGGTTAATCAAAATTGTATGAGCATGTTAGCTATCTGGCGCATTTGGGTGTTCACGGCGCCAAAGACATCCATAATTTATAACGGTCTTTGGTTTGTCGGTCACTATTGTGTGTGGTGGGGGTTTTTTGCTTATGTACTGCGCTTGGATTGTTCGCGGTATCTCCATTTGATCGTCTTTCTATTCATCCTAACTCTTAAATGCTCGATTAAACACCCAATATATCTATTAATTTGTTGTTTTTCTTTGTGTCTATTTTTTTCTATTTCAATCCTTAGTTGGTTGTTGTTTTGTTTGGGATTTGTGCCCGCTGTTGTGCACGTTTTTTATTGTTTGGCGCTGTTAGAGTTAAATATCTATTATATTTTTCCTAATGTGGGTATTTTTTTATGGGTTGGGCGTGGTGGTGGTGTCTGTTTTTCTGGGAGTGGGATATAAATTTACTCGGGGTGTTGCCTTGCGGGTGAAGGCTTGTAGATTTGTCGGGTTGTTGGTCACGTTGAACAAGGTAGGTTGTAATTTAATGGGTTGTTCTGGGGTGGGATGACGATGATGATTTTGATGGTTTGTGGGGTTCTGATCGTATGCTGGGTACAAATCGTGTTTTGGGATCTATGAATGGGAGAGGGCGGGCTATGTGGGTCATTTCTAGTTGGACGATGAGAGGTGTTGGGGGCCTTTTGGCATGCACCCGTGGGGGTTGGGGGAAAATTAGGCGGATTGAAGTGTGTTTGTTGTTGTGTGTTTGGTTAGGGTTGTACCTAATTGTTTTTAAAATCGATATATACAAGGTTTTTATTCTCTTGAAAGAGAGGGGCGTTGGTTGTTATAGGGTGTGTCGGGGTGTGTGGGATGGTTGGGTTTGGAAGCCAAAGTTGATATGTTGTTTCAAGTTACAGCCCTAGGTGGTGTACCAACAGAGGTTTCAAAATATGCTGGTATGGGTTGACCCGTTGTTTGGTGTTCAGGGGCAGGTGTAAAATTATTGTGTTGCTTAGCTTCATGCAGTAGCTATGTGGCTGCACAGGTGGTTGCTGGTGGTTGGTGGGCGTGGCCGGCGTGGCAAGGAATCTGATGGAAGTGGAAGACGAATGTTCTGGTTTCCGAGATTGCGTTCTATACTGGTGGTTAGTGGCGCGGCGCGTGGACATCGCTTGGCACGGGTCCATAGGTTATCATGGCTGTCGGCCGCGGTGGGAGTTGGGGTGGGGGAGGGGTTGCCAAGTGTGTGTGATGTCTTTGGTGTGAATGATGCTGTCTACGCACAGATACAAGGTTGCGCGCTGAGGTTGGGTGCCTTGGTTTCTTTGTGATTTTGGTGTTACATGCAGCGTTGGTTTTGTATTTTTGAAGATCTCAACGCGGTCGAACATCCGGGGAAGTATCTGCAGAGTAACCCGGAAAGAGTTGCACCGTGGAATGCAAGACAACACGGACCAAACATGGTGTTGGGGTAAGTATCAGTGAAAGGGGTCATTGTTGTTTGGTGGAGTGCTGCGAGTTAGGCTATTTTAAATGTGTTGGGGATTTGGTGGGTTGTGTTTGTGGTTGTTGTTGGACGTAAACATTTGTTTTTGGTCATGCCCGTGGATAAGGAAAACAACAGGTATGATTCGCCACACCATCACTAAACAGATTCATTGTGTGTGCGAGAGGCAGGCGAGCTCCGGGGAGCAATGACCTCCCCCACAGAAGCGAGCTAAAAAAAAGGAACAGTGCTTAACAGCCAAAAAAATCTAAAGAAGACGCACTAGTCGAGATAGACGAATTAACGAAAGTCAACACAAAGGGAAGTATGTAGCGGGAGAGACAGGATACAGCTAGAGAACAAGCATAAGTAGTACAACCGGGGCAAGGGGGGGGAAAAAAAAATTTTTGGCACGACAAACCAGAAACGATAGGTGGCGTTTGTGTATCAGAATGGGTTGTTTTCAGTCGGAAGTGAATGGGTCGTTGCTGGGGGGTGTATGAATGTTTGAAAGAGAGTGTAAATATGTGGCTGTGTATTCGGGGTGTGTGTCTCGGGACATTCGGTGCTAAGGTAACCATCAATAGTGTGGAAAATACGCATGATTCCCGTGGAGGTTGGTGTGGCGGGGTGGGGGGAAGGTGCCGCCAGGGGTCTTTTTGTGTCCTCGAATACGCTAGGGCCAGAGTTAGAATTTTTTTCAGGTCTTCTGGTGGGGGGTCCCCGGAGCGAAGCAACAGACCCATTGGGGAGGGGGGAGGGGTACAGTGTGTTGGGGGGGGAGGGACATAGGAGAGTGGCTAACTTGGGCAAACCAAGCCCAAGAGAAACCGCAGTGGAGTAAGGGGTCTCAAAGAAACGAGGGAGGCTAGAAGCCTCAGGGGTCTGCCAGGGGGCACGGGGGGGACCCGTAGAGCATCGCGATCAGAGGGCCTGGCACCAGGTGTGCGAGGCCGCAACGAACGCGGGGCACAGGAAGCTCTGAAAGGGGGCGGGCTGGGGCGAAAGGGGGGGAGACGCAAAGCGCAGTGCGCGGGCTGTGGTGGAATGGGGTCCGAAGGGGCCATGCGGGCGGCAGCAAGAGCGGAAATGTCGGTGGATGCTAGCGGATCAGGGAACTGTAGTGATAGTGTGGTTGGGCTTGGGGGGTGGGGACGGGGGTGTGCAGACCCGGCGTGTGGGCGGTGGCAAATCAAAGTGTGCTAACGAATGTGGGCAGTGTCAACTGCTATCTGACGAATGCAAGCCCTCAAGCCGGGGGAGCGGAGATAGGCAGGGGGGGACAGAGTTACTTTTCGAAAATCGGGGACAAACGAAGGACCAGCAGGGTGTGGGAACCAAATACAGGGACTCCAGTCCCCTATGGCGGGGCGCGACTATGCCAGGGGTGCGAACAGGAGGTCATCACCTCAGTCCTGATAGTTGCAACGTGAGGTGGTTACCCGATAAGGCTGTGGCTTTACAGCGCGGAGTCCCCGACTCTAGGGCATGGTTCGGACATGTGGCTCACTGGGTACATCAGAAATTGTTTTCCCACTCATAATAACGCTTCAATTCACCCACCTTGTTGACTTGGTGGGGTGACCTAATTTTCTTGTCTAATTGGCAAGTATGTCAGAAATTTTTCAATTTGAGACACCATACGGGGGGGCGGTTGGGTCATTTTCTGTTTTACAGTGCTGTTTTGGTTCAAATTCTAACTCGTGATGTCAACCAAGAAACGCCATAGACGTGTACACACATCAACTCTAATCATTACAACATGCAGGCTTTAGTCCATCCATCCTCTTTCATTATACTCTTTGAGCATATTTAATTGTTGACATAATTGGTCCGCCTTTTACTCAACCGGTAACCTTGGTGTTTTGATCACATAGTCAGGGTCGCATATGGGTCCAGACTTCTGGCTTGCAAGGATGCCCTTGTATTGGTGAACATTGGGGTGGGGCCAAACTTGGGTGTATCACCTGGCTTGCATATCGTGTTCCTCGGCATCTTGGTCATACCATGTTTTCATTTTTTTCGCCTGGCTCTGTGTTTTGAGAATTTTGTTTGGGCAATTTCTGTGTATTTTGGGAGCCTGTGGTCCTGAGATTGAGAACCGTAGTCTAGCAATTCACAGTTAGATTTTCCCACAACCCATTTTCTTTCAGTAGTTCAATGGTACCCTAACTTGGTGACAACACCAACTCAAATCTACTAAATCCTAATGACTCTTGTACAGCCTCCCTGGTCTCAAATAACAGGAGATGAACTCCCTCATCCAATCCCGCTCAAATTCAAAACAATAGGTTTTTGATCATTGTTTTCAATGTTTTGTTGGGGGGGGGGGTACTGTCAGGGCCCCCGGGATTCTGGGTGGTATGCGGAACTGTTACTGGGAAATTCCCCAACTGGTCCATAACTTGGTTGGAACAAACCTGACATGAAATTTGATTCCTTGATCAGACTGAATTGATTTTGAAGGCCTACTAGGGTGAAAAACTTTGTTAGAGCTTTTCCCGACTATATCTGTGCCCTAATATTTTCTCAAGGGTATACGCCTCATGGAATCTTGTGGAGCACACATGATGGTACCATTAATACTGAGTTTCCCTGAACGTTGTCCTTTTGGAAGTGGCCCTACACAAACTATTAACACCCCTAAACTAAATGGCTCATCAACTGCTGGTATTGGTTCAAGGGCGCCAGTAGGAATTTTCGCCTTTGGGCTTGCCACCATTTGACACGTGTGACAAGTCTTACAATACTCAGACCACATCTTTTCTAGTGTAGGCCACCAAAAATGACTACTAATTAATTGTTTTTAATAAAATTTTTGGGGGGTGGGTTTGGTGGTGTCTCAGCACTAAGGTGGGTGGTGGGGCTGCGTGCCACCACATGGGGGTGGGCATCGTGGCGGTTGGGGCCCTAATCACTTTTCCCTATGGGATAACCTTTGGCACTGGACAATTTGATGCACAGGTGACACTTCCATTCTTCATCTACAAGAGTGCATTGCGGTGGGCCGCCTATGTTGAAATCTCATGGCAGGACCAAGCCATTTTGCTTGTAGAATCATACAGGAATTTGCTCGGCTACCTGTTCGGACAAACTTCCCTCTCCTCACCTATTCCTAATGCTGGGTCGTTGTGCTGCTTATTTACCAGCTTGCCATGGTTTAAAAAAACAGGGTCTCCTTACAGAGTCCCTAACTCTAATCATGGTCGGTCGTGGGGCAGCTGGATTGTTGTCATTGTTTACCAGCTTGTCACTTTGTCTTTGTGCTCAGGGGCTTGATTTTTACTAACAGGGAATTTAGTCCCCCGAAGGAGGGAAGAGGACTCTGGTTTTGGTCCAAGGGTTTCCTCTTAATTTTGAGACACTGAAAGTATTCCTCTAAATTTGGGACCGGTGTGGGGGGGGAATTCATCTTCTCAACACTCTGCCCTATATGTGGTGGTGGTAAGGGGTGTGGGTGTTTGAATCTATCGACTCTGCTCACTGTTTTCCTGTGAGAGGCTTTTCCTGGTCCATTGACCTAGTTACTTCACATGCGGAAAAATGTCTATTTCCTGCCTCATCAATTTATCCACTGTACAGGGCACCTGGGTAAACCTATAGGATCTGGGAGTACCTTCCCCCCTGCCAAATCATTCCATAACAACATAGATACCCACCCCTTTTACTGGGAGTTCGTGTCTAACACCAATTAATGACAGTTCCAAAAACCAAGTCTGATTTTAAATTCTTGTTGTGAAGAGGGACCTAATACAATCCATACATATCCCCTGATCAATGCACTAGTTTTCCTGTGGAACTCTCAATATAAATTGGAAGGTACATCTTCCAATATCATGGCCTGCGCGCAACACGTGTCCCCCATGATTCTAATGGGTTTGGAGCTAAACTATCACCTAAAAGTGCACAAATCCTCCAAAACAAAAGGCTTAAGTCATCCCTTACTTTTTTCTGTGTCATTCCCTTTTGTGGGATTTTTGGGTGTTTTAAACAGAAAATGACTTTTGACCTCAACTTAACTGCAGCAGGAACTGCACTGGCACACCTAATTGGTTTTTGACCCACTTTTGGGCTCCCTCCTTTTTGGGGTGGAAATAGCCATGTATCTTCTCCCAACAACCAGTGATGACCTTTATGTCCTGGCTTCTTAACAGTGATTGCAATGTGAACTGTTATTGGGGTCCCCATCCCATGCTTTTGATTAGCCCATACTGTCTTACTTACCACCTTACCACTTACTCCCCTTTTCATGGGAACTTGACTGGGAATTTCCCCTCCTGAGTGCTAAACATTGAGCCGCTTTGTTTGAACCCGACTTATTGTTGTAGTTGTTGTACCTAGTAATTCTTGGCTAGGCCTCCTAGTATGACTTACTTTGTGTGTCAATGCTAAATCGTCGCCTTTACGGCTGCTTCATCACTGCAAACTGTCATTTGTTTTTCATCCAGATTGGTTTTGATATCTGGATGTAGACACTGTTGAACTCTTCACCTAACATCACAACTAACAACTCCCTAATTACCAAAATTTTGCCCGACTTCTTTGATAGAAGCCCAGCGATCAACATTTGGTTCCTTTACATTACACGGGCAAATTCCAACATGGGTCTGGTCATCCTTTTTTTCTGACAAGACCTAAATATATTTTTGTCTATTGCTCTGTCACCAATTTCATATGCTTGAGCACTGCCTGCTTAACCTCTTCATAATCACTACGCTGTCTAATGACATGGACCGAATCTATTCTCAGGCCTTTACCAATGAACACTGACCTGTAGCAACAGGTCAAGACTCCTTGGGCCCTTTCAAGCTATTGGCAATTTTCTCTCAAAGTGTAATAAAGTATTTGTCTACTTCTTGTTCCTTAAAGTTTGGAACCATGCTAATATTTGTGCGCTGCATCAAAACCAGTTTCTTGGAAGAGTTGACGAGCTAGCCTGTGTTTCAATTTTTTCCTACTCTAGTTGAGTTCAATCTCTTTCTTTTTTCATATCCTTTTGCATTTGCAATTCCATCTCTTTTTTGTCTCATTTCATTTTGCATTTCAATTCTATCCTTTTCCTTCCTTTTTGCTGCATTTGCAATTTTTCTTTCTCTACTGGGTGCACTTTCCTTTTTTTTTTTTTTAAATTTTTGTTTTCCATTTCCCTCTTTTTTTCATTCATTTTCAATTCCTTTTGAATTTCCAGTTCTTTTAACTTGAATTAATCACTTTTGCCCTGTTCCAGAATTTTCTTCTATCCTATCCAAATATGAACTCTCCCAAACATCTTCCTGGACAACCTTTTCAATCAAATTATTTTGATGACTTGCTTTCTCATAGCATGTTTTTTGCCTCAAGTCCTAAAAGGCTTTTGGCTAGTTTTTCAAACTAACTCAGGCTTTCGCAGCTCATCCAAACTTCTCCCAAGTATTTGCCCTATGAACACTTCTGGATCAAACTCCATTTGTGGGATTGTACTCTACAACACAATTTAAACTTGAAACCACTCTACTATGGTAGTACATTAAATCACACAAAATTTGTTATGCCAAAAATTGTGCACGAGGTTTACAATAGTATAACACCTTTTTGTGTATTAATTCTGAACATAAGGCCTCAAATTTATCTCATTCAATTCCCGGCGAGCCTCCAATTTCGTTATGACGTCTCGTGGACGTGAAAGGTCAAAACTACCTTTCAAACACAATAAATGAGCCTTTTGTGCACAAGTGATCTGAATTTTTATAATAATCAAACAGATTTAAATGATTTGTAATTGGTTTCAAGAATTTGGTATGTCCAAACAACTTGACATAAAAATTACATCATATTTAATATTACATGTATACTAATTGTAAACAAGAATGTCCATTAATCTCCACGAGAAGTGTTGCAGTTCAAACGATGATATGTCCTCACAGCGAGACTCAAAAATGACAGCCGCACAAGTTCATTACAAAAACGCCTCAGGTAATGTATTCCAAGGGAATCTTCTCATTCCTGAAAGGGTAATCTTGTCCAGCAGTTTCAAGACTACAAGGTAAATTAAAAGGTCCCTTTGATGAATATAAATCCCCCACTAGAGCAGTCCAAGGTAAATCAACCGCAGATTTCTATCTGTCCACATTTGGAATCCTCTTTATTCCCAGCACGTTCGCTCAAAGACGACAGTAGAATAATTCCAGCAACTCTGCTCCATGAATTAAATCAAGGAAGGAGCCCGTGACAAATGCGGAATGGCGCCCTTGCTCGCCACGACCTTGGGGTTCATTTATATGAAAGCTCAACACAATAGCATTGCATTTGCACCAATCAACGTTAGCTGATAACATTGAATAACAAAATTGCATTCAATAACACACCTTGGAACCGACCCCTATTGCTGATACAAACAATGCATTACAACAAATTACACCATACAACATCTTTGTCCGGTGCCTACCTTAACCTTATCGAGGCTTGTCTCTTAAAAGTGATTTTAATTAGAATCAGAAATGAGATTAATAGCTAATGCAACAGTGTGTCCGGATGCCTACCCTAACCCCTTAAGAGCTTCAAACTCTGAAGTTGTAAACACATTGCTACATTAATACACTTGAGTTTATTGTTACTCTGCATCGGGGTGCTGACCCTAATACCCTATAGAGGCCTACTCTAAAGGTATAGATTTAACACATCGTGGGTTTGCAAAATTAGTGGTCGGAATCATGTAACTCGTGAAAATTTTAAAAAACAAATGCACAAGATTTGAGAATGCGGCGGGCTGCACTAACCCTGGCCTAA
>JAMKCH010064885.1:0-12971 GCA_023653785.1 Ophioderma brevispina | reverse complement strand
CAAATATAAAAGAATGTTGTGCATTATTTATGTTTACTGCAATATTGCTGTTGATGGCAATTTGAGCACTTTGAATCAGGGTGCATGTTCACTGGCCGTTTGTTTTTGTTGATTGTATAGTCGTATCTTAAGATTGTTGTAACATTACTTTCAGGGGTTACCCCGCCTGGTCTTATTGGCCTTTTGGTCAACTCCTCATAAATTTGTATCTGTAATTTGTTTGTGTAACATGATTTTTATGGAAATAATAATTTTGAAGTTGAAGTTGAAGAGGTCAATACCATAAGAGGTCGATAAAGTAGCTCTTTAAAACCTGAGTGAAGCCACTTGAATACATGGTATCCAGAAGAACCTTTGGAGAGCACTTTTGTTACTTGCCATCTCATAACCCAATAATGTGGCTGTTAAAAATCACCAACAAGTGAACAAAGATTATAAGATTATTAGATGCTTTTATTTTGCTTAGATATTTATCCAAAATATCCAACCTGTTTTTGTTCTGCGAAGGTGGCCTATAATAAACTCAAAACAAGCATTTACCCCGGGGTGTTGTATTAAACTAAGCATACAATTTCAGATCCTTAATAAAAAATCAGACCGCAAAAACAGGATTACGATACAAACTCTAATACCAAAAGCAACCCCACCACCAGGGATTCCTATCATTGCGAAAAAACTGTATTCAGATGGGGAAAAAACTCTTCAGCATTGAAAGAAATTCATCAGACAAGATTCAGTTGTGGCAATAATATCTGCTTTTCTAAATAACCCGAGCATGAAAACTAACAAGCTTATTTTTTAATGTACGAGAATTAAGTATAAAACAGACAGGTTACTATACTGCCATAATTGGTGTCTTTGGCTTGATGAGTATCACAAGAAGAAATAGATTCAGTCTGCACAATCTTCGTAAAATAGATGTGAAATGTGAATCGCAGACACATGAGCGTGAAAATACGGCCGCAAATCATGAAACTTGTCTATCTCAAAGGTTGCGCCGACGTGCGCTTGAGAAAGAACTCACTGACATCCTGGTACCTGCCTTGATCTGGCAAGGTTATCGAATCTCTTACCAGTCCGCGCCAGGATGTGAAGTAGTCTGTCAAACCGGTTACAAACAACGGCAACCATGACGCGCAATAATCCTAACTCCCTACATAAGCACCTCAGACAGCAGAGCAAACCAGTGCTTTTTCTGCGGTGGAAAATACCCCCACCGTGACAACTCATGCCCGGGATGGGAAAAACATACACCAATTGTGGCTAGCTCAACCACTTCTCTCGAGTTTGCCAATCGGCGTAGAGGGAACAGCATGCATACAGGTGACAACGGCACGCATACAGGTAGAAACAGTACGCATACAGGTAACAACAAGCACGGATACAGGTAGAAACAGTATGCATACAGGTAGAAACAGGCAAGTACACGGGAGGAAACAGCACGCATACAGGTGGGAAACCACAAAATGAGTAAAACAAGATGAGATCAACTGAGCACGGACGATAGTGATGAACATGCATATACACATGTAATACACACATATCTCATGCACACAAGAAAATAACAACACTCAATATGTAAATCAGTTAGTGCGTTGAAACCGTACAAATTAAACACGCCGGTTAGAGATGTGTTGATTCGGCTTGCCCGCAAAACATAATTAATGAATTATACATTCAAGAGAAATTCTACAGCAAGGAAAAAATTACAATTGTTTTTTTTTTTCAAACACACTGACATCCAAACTGATACCATACGGTCAAATACACCCCTGCCAATTATTGGAAAGTTTACGGGCACACATTGAATCAACAGAGAGAATGGCAGTGTCTGAGGCTTATTTAGCAGAAGCAAAGCAAAATTGCATGCTAGGCCTCACGACATCACAAGAACTCAAATAGTGCAGGTCAATACAAATACAGTCCCAACAACATTCTGTCAGATAACATACTGGAAAAATATCCAAAAAGTGTTTGATGGCATAGGAAAAAAGCACGATACGCAAGTAACATGCATATCGATGAATCTGTACCACCAGTAGCGCAGCGCTATAGAAAAACCCCATTCCATCTGCGAGAAAAAAATCGCAACTAAGCTGAAGAGCTGAAGTCAATGAAATCATGAGGATGCCTCAGAACCTACACCATGGGTTTCTTCGCCTGGTAGTTATCCCTAAACCTCAAAATCCCGATGACATCCACATATGACATTCGAAATGCGATCTGCAAACACAACATCACTCGTGACACGCCATGACACTCAAACGATTTGACGACCTTATCACGGAACTAAACGGCTCCAAAATCTTCTCAAAACTTGATTTACGATCCGGCTACACCAACAGGAAATCAAGCCTGAATGTTGCTATACACACATCGCTACGACCTGGGCCTTAAGCAGGTACAGGCGCCTGCATTTCGGTATCATCAGTGCCTCAGAAGTGTTTCAGAAACCAATAGTCAACCGCTGGAAGGTCTCGACGGCGTCATTAACATATCGGATGACATATTAAGGCTTTTCACATGAGCCGGTGATCGATCGGCTTTTGCGATCGATCGCGTTTTCTGAATACTAGACGCGCTGACGCAAGTGGCGCCGCGCCTAGTTACGATGTAAAAGTTTCAAAGAAATGATTTTAATGAGCTGCTGTTCTCCCGAAATATTCTTTTTGAGCATTTTGAGGACAGTGGTTGTAGTGACTTTTTTAATGATGAGGGTACATGGCCCTCTTTTTAAATGATATGACTTGTCACCTTGGTGTGTTTCCGCACACAGAAATGGGAGTTTTCGTTCATGAAATTGAACGGACTGAGTAAGGGAAAATTTCAACATGCGGATAGATCTACGTAGTGTGCCTTTTATGGCCGAAGGTGTGCTGTTATTTGAGGAAGCACAAGAGTTGATATGTGTGTCAGAGTTTGTGTAAGTATTATCTGAATTGGTGGCTGGTTTGAAGTCTACACATCGCGATCGATCGCAAATGTCGATCGATCACCGGCCAGTGTGAAAAAAGCCTTATTATACCACGCGCCTACGAGCTTAAGAAATGACAGAAAAAAAAAAAGGGGGGCTGACTTTACTATTACAGCGACTCAATGATACTGGACTCACTCTGAACAAGGAGAAGAAAATGTTGAATTGAGAAGACACAATTGAATTTTTCGGGTTATTATCTTAAGCGCAGCAGATTGGAGTATGTGCAGACCCCAAGAAGGTGGATGCAATTTTTAAAAAATGATTCACCCCACCTCAAGCGCAGCGAGATAAGCAGCCGGTAGCCGTAGGTCTTTATGGCTACATTCAGCTCCCGATTTATCCAAATCTGGCCCAATACCAAGTCCATCAGAGAAATCATACAGAAAGGGAGTACAGTGTATGGGGACTGACAAGCAAAATGCCTCAACACTCAAAGACTCCAGGATCAGTGATTACATGATTGGGATTTTTTTGACCCTCAATCGACACGAATTTGGGGTAGATGCAAGCCCAGTAGGCCTTGGGCCATTCTCATACAGATGGACAAATATGGACATCGACGAACATCTGTTACGCAAGCGCTCGCTCTCTGCAACAAACAGCGTTACAGACAAATGAACGTGAAGCGCTGGCATCGCTGGTCCGAGAAATATTCCATCTGTAAGGTATTATGGTTGCCGTTCAACATATGAGCGAACACAAACCTTTACCCAATCTTTGCAAAAACCACACTCCTTCCTTCCGTCGCAATCAGCGATGGTCTTAATACTGCCAATCTTATGTGATGTTGTACAATCCAAGCAGGCAAAGACAATCCTGCAGATTTTATGTCGCGACTCCCACATTTGACCAAACAACAACATCCAACAGTGCAGATGAATTGTTGCATTAGCAGACCAATAAGCAACTCCTAACGCGATGTCGTTAGATGAAATTAAACAGGAAATTTTGGAAAAGATTACAGCTCTTCAGCAAGTGTACGTGCTACATAACAACCAATGGCATAACATCAAACAAAAACATGATCTATGTGGAAATACAGACAGGAAATAACAGTCACGGATGACAACATTGTTCTTCGTGGGAACAGAATCGTCCTCCCGGATTCCTTGCAAGAGAGCGCTTATTTTTTTTTTTTTCGCTATTGGCTCACATTGGCCATCAAGGAATTGTAAAAAGTTCCCAAACCAAAAACAACGGTGGGTTTGTGGTATAGCTTGCCAAGCATTGTGTGCAAAGAAATCGCGTGAACCGCTCGTCATGGCAGAACTGCCAGGACAAAATGCCAGAAAGTCAGTGCAGATTTTGTGGACCATTCCCCTCAAGCCACTACTTGATGTTGTTATGAGATACTCACGGTTCCCAGCGTCGAATTTGACATCCACTCAGCGAGAGCAAGTATTCATCATCTGGACAAAAATATTGCAGTCTATGGAACTTCCGCAGTTCTAAAAACTGATAATGGTGACTCATTCCAAAGCGACGAATTCCGGCTTTTCGGTTGAAATATCTTGGTTTGAACATCAGAGAGTGACACCTTTATGGCCAGAGGCCACGGCGAAGTTGAGCGTTTTATGCGGTGTGATTAAAGCAAAACAACTCGCGCGGGCACAAATCGAAGGCAAATCTGAGTAAGACTTTTGGGTTTTTATTCGAAACTATCGTTGCGACACCAAACGCATCAAATGGACAGCGCCTCTGCTTCAGTTTTACAGGGCCGTGACATGAAGCCAGTTACCCCATATACCAGTCCAAAGGATGACGATGAAGCAGATGGACATAAGACCTTAGCAGACAGGCTCCCAAGCCAAACACAAGTGAAAACGATATGATGACAAAGCTCTGCATACCATCCAATCGTCTTTCGGTGTGGGGAGTAAGGTCGTGGTGATAGAATAAATGAACACCTAGGAGGAAAACGCATCCGTCTTATGAACCTCGCTCATACACAATCGTCCGCATGAGAGGATCACAAATCACGCAGAAAAACAAGTTCCGTAGCGGGTAACGCGCAATTCATCTTTTCAAAGAACGTCGAAGGATATTGCGACAACAAGCCGATGAAGATACGTAACGCGTAGGCGCGGGAATTGACGAAGAATTGACCTTGAAAATGAGGACCGCGACCTCCTACGGCGTTATCCATGGAGGACAGAGTCCTCCTGCGCACCTCGCTAACTATGAAACGTAAACACCCACAAGATTAGGGGAAAGGTCTTGTTTAATAAGCGAGCGCGAAGCGAAGCTCTATAGACAAACGCGTATTGACGTATGACATGCTATTGAAAATCCATAGTCTGACAGGTTTAAAAAAATACCGACCCTCATCATTTGATCCCCCTTTTGTTCTACCAGAACTCCTACGGGAGATAAAAATCGACGGGAACTTGACCAAAATACTGAAATTTAATTTGTAGTCCGATATTCAACAAAGAATTTGTTTTAATTCTCCATTCTGTTGGATATTTTGTTTTCTCGCAAATTTATTTTTTATGTACTTGTTTTCTAACATTAAACCTATGATAATGTTGTGCTGATATTTTAAAAATCACACTTGGAATAATTAAATACGATAAATGAATATTTTTAAATAAAATAATAAATAGATGGCGCCCTTTTAAATAGACCATTTGCACGATCCCCGAAATGCATCTCATTCGGTGCCCATTTCCATCCGGGAACTTGTACCAGAGGTCATGTTTACAAAAAAATTGTTGTTCGTTCGGGTCGCCGAACAGTGCCTAAAATTACAATGCAAAGTACCTTTTCACGTTAAGTTAATGTTACAAAAATGTAGAAGAATATCTATGGAACAAAAAACATTCGAGGCACTGGTGTTGAAATTCACGACGAAACGTGATATTTTCGATCGTACTGTGCCCTACTTGTCACCTGACGGACGATTACACAACTATTTTGCAACGTCACAGATAGGGTAAGTTTTCTGGTATTTTCGTTACGCTCCTAACCGTATGTTTTTAGCCGACTTGAGGCTGGTAAAAGTTCCCGGATGGAAATGGGCACCGAATGAGATGCATTTCAGGGATCGTGCAAATGGTCTATTCATAATTTCTTCAGGGGAGGGCGGCTAAGAAATCCTAATTTTAGACGTTGTCATTGGTTTAACACGTAAAAGCGAGGATTACGGCAAACAAACATTTTTTTGACCAAAGCTGTCATCAAAGTAGAAAGAATAAATACAACTTAAACCAGGTGGGCCGGACACGATCTGCTGGATTTGGGATTTCCAAACGGTAATTTATGGAATTCTTGCATGCATTTCGGCAAATATGACAGTCTGAGCGCTCGCTTCTAAGGTTCTACCTGCATCATATTACATGTAGTTCTGACTCAGCAGCTAATTAAAAGAAGGGAGAGATGTAATGTCCTACACTTTTCACATATACACACAGCATATTTCAAACACCATTTCTAGGTCACTGTTAACAATGAATCGGCAACGGGGAGATGACCTTTGACCAATTACAACAACAAATATGGCCGACTAGAACAGATGATGAATTAATCTGCGCTCATGTTATGTTAGCCAGCGATTTTATAGTGTTCTCTTCTTGATATGAGAACCTGGCACTTGCACATACGCCCCATCAAGTACCGTGGGAAACAAACTTGTGGTTTTGATGGTAGAAGCAATAATACATATTGCAGAGCCCTATTCAATACTGTGCTAATATTGATGGTTGACCACTAAAACGGCGGTTTTTGGTTTACATCTTGGAAATTAAATGGATTTGATGGCTCAAATTTCAGCACAAAAGAAATAAAGGTTATCAGGCAATATCTTGTTATACGGCCCACTTTTTTCCCGCCAAAACATTCACATACAAAAGTATAGCTTTATTCCGTTGTAATACCAATGGCAAAGGCATACCAAACTATCATACGTCCGCAAATGGAGTACGCTTCTGAAGTATGGAGCCCACACACCCTAGATGGAGTTGATCGCCTTGAACGTGTCCAGAGAGCAGCTGCTCGCTTTGTCTTCGGAGATTACCGGAGAACAACACATGTAACACCCTTAATTACCACCCTGGGCAGGGATCCACTCCATGTCAGACGTCTCCTTTCTCAAGCCAAAATGTTTCTACAAGATTCACTATAATCATGTTAATATCCAGTTTCCTCAGTCCATACACCCTGCATCTTACTTTGGGAGACATGATCATCATTTGAAATACAAGATTCCTAAAGCAACTATAGATCCATACAAGTTCTCTTACTACAAGTTTCTACAAGATTCACTACAATCATGTTAATATCCAGTTTCCTCAGTCCATACACCCTGCATCTTACTTTGGGAGACATGATCATCATTTGAAATACAAGATTCCTAAAGCAACTATAGATCCATACAAGTTCTCTTACTACAAGTTTCTACAAGATTCACTACAATCATGTTAATATCCAGTTTCCTTAGTCCATACACCCTGCATCTTACTTTAGGAGACATGATTATCATTTGAAATACAAGCTTCCTAAAGCAACTATAGAACCATACAAGTTCTCCCTATACCACGTGCTGTAAGAATCTGGAATCACTACAGTTACTGCCTGTACTCGCTCACATTAGTGCATCTTTTAGGAAGCCGCTTTGCCTACACAGACTGTGCGGCCAAATCGGGTAGCAAAGTTCTTGTAATTACAAGACTGTTTTTTAAAATGCACCACTCAGTTCATCATTGGTTTGTTTATCGTCACTTTTCTACATTTTGACCTTTTTGGCTACTGATGTTTCACACTGTTAATTTTATTAAAAAAAAAAAACACCATATTTTTTTTAATTTCACCCAAAGACCCCATATTTTGTTGAAACTTTTACCCACTGTTCCACCCAAAGGACTCTATTTTTTGGGAGAAAATTTTCACCCGAAACTCTCATTTTTTAGAAAATTCGCAAAAAAAAAATCTCACCCAAGACACATGTAAGAAAACTTGCTAATTTTTTGTCACTCTGACTGTGAAAGCCTCTATTTTTGGGGCAGGCCGGCAATTTTGCTTGTCTCTCACCCAAGACCCCCTATTTTTTTCAGTCTTTGGGTCGGTTTTTTTTTTTTCCCCAAAGGGTTTGGAAGCGCGCGAGCCTTACACCCATACCATTTCAATAGGTAAGTGCAACCCCCCACCCCCCGGCGGGCATCCCGCCACACCTATAGGAGGCATTCTGTGAAGTGATCACCCACGATGAATGCAAGGGCTGCATGGCGGACAACTTAGTGGGGGCTGTAGTGCGCAGGGTCTATGCAGTGTGAGTGTGCAAATCGGATAAAATTATGAAACTGGTAACAAAGTACTTTATGAATTGATAATAAAAAAACTGATGGAAGCACTTGACAGCTTGGATATTTCAAGAGTACCACAGAGGGTAAACATTTTAAAATGTTACGTGGGTTGAAAAGCACACCATGGCGTTGGTCTGATTACAAGGATTCCAAAAAGGTATACGTTTATACTAACCTATGGGAATTATGGAAGTTAAAAACTGTTAACAATTGTGAAAAGTATTATTTTGGTTGTATTGGGGTTTTCAATTTGTTGGGTTCATAGAATGAAATATATGCATAGTTTTGACTATTTTACGTGTTTAGTTATTAAACAAAATGACATACCTAAGGAGAAAGTAGAATGCCTATCAAACAACCGCAGCCAAAATTAGCGGAGCTATGTATAGGCTCAGCAGAAGCCTTCATAGCATTCAGAAAGATGGAGCTACAGTAGCTCCACTAAGTCACATTCACACAGAGACAATATATCAGGAGTGGTTAGCTTAAAAACGGATGATAATAAAAGTAGGCTACGAGGTTGACGCGCTGGTGTTCTACCAATGAACGATTCCTCGCCAAATTTTAGTTGATTACGATCTTGCGGTTTTGTGTTTATGAGCAACTTGCTTGTTTTCTCACGGTCCCATTAGGACACTTGTTGTATTTTTCCTCCCGTTAAGCAGTGGCGCAAGTGGTGGAAGTGGACGCCCGGGGCAAGAGTTAACGTGGCGCCACCCCCCCCCCCCCACCCCACCCCCGCGCGTTGCGTGAGCCAAAAAGGGTGGGATTCCAGGTGGCTCTCGTATTAGGGCCCCTAATGTCGGTCCCGAGGCAAAAAAGCCCTTAGCCCCGGAAGCTCTCGGTTTTTAGCTGTTGAAGCATTCGGAGAGCTCTCAGTTATTATCTTTATCATGAAGCGATGAAACTTATTGCACGGCGGGTGTGCAGGGGCGGAGCCACCGGACAAGTTCCCGGGTCTTAGCATGTTTTAAGGGCCTTCGGAGAGCTTCTCAGTTATCTCTTATCATGAAGCAAGCATGTTTGAGTGCTTCGGAAGAGCAGTGGAGTAGCTAGTGGATGTGGCGGCCGGGGCAAGTTGTTAACGCCCCAGGGACCCGGTAGCGTGAGCAAAAAAAAGGGGGGATCCAGTTGGCTCGCCTTAGGGCCCCTGATGTGGTCCCGTGGACACAGCCACCGGGAAAGCTCTCGAGGGTTTTAGCATGTTTGGTGGTCACGGAGAACCTAATAAGTAGGCCTATCTCTTTTCTTGGAAGCAGATGAATATCTGCCCCTGGAGGGAGGTCCAGGGGCGGAAGCCCCCGGAAGCTCTTCGGGTTTTAGCATGTTGAGTGCCTTCAAAGAGTTCTCAGATATCTCATTATCTCGAAGCAGATGAACATACATTGCCCCTTGAGGATTTGTCACGAGGGCGGAGCCCCGGAAGCTCTCCAGTTTTTAGCATGTTTGAGGCCTTTCAGAAGTGCTCTCAGTTATCCCATCATTATCATTGAAGCAAATGATCTAGACTTGCCCCTGGCGGGGTGCAGGGGCGGTTTTGCCCACCGAAAGCTCTCGGGTTTTAGCATGTTTGGTGCCTTCAGGGAGAGCTCTCAGTTATCTCTTTATCAGAAGCAAGAAATTGTGTATGATCTGGTGGGGTCCAGGGGCGAGCCCCCCTATGTTCTCGAGTTTAAGCATGGTTGAGTGCATTCGGAGAAAGAACTATAATAATCATTGAAGCAAATGATCTATACTTACCCCTGGCGGGATCCAGGCGGCGAAGCCCCCGGAAGCTATCGAGTTTTAGCGATTTAGTACTTTCAAAGGATCTCCCGTATCGAACTATAGGGCCCATTGCGTGACGTGTCAACACCCCTTTATTTTTCCCCAACTTCATTTCAGCGCCCCCCCCCCCCCAGCATTCGAGTGGCGCCCGGGGCATGTGCCCCCCCCATTACCCCCAGCTACGCTACTGAGGGTTACAACATACACTGTTGATCATTAAGTTGAAAGCAAAATATTTTTACCACTTATATGTAAATTTATGATATTCTTGTGTGTATATTGCCACACTACTTGAATGAGCAGTCTCTTCCGAATACGGTTTTAAATAAAGTTAAGAAATTAGGTCCGCAAAAAATTGTTCCCACTTTATGAGCAACAGTGTGTTTAATCTTTTGATTTCAATTTGACCTTCCGTTTGTAGAAGTTTTTATAGTCCGCCGGGACTCGGCAATCCCACCTACAACCCAAAGATTATCTAAAGGAAGATAGGAAACTCCCCTATTTTTGTGGAACGTAAGGGCACTTGATGGGACGGAAGGACGCCCTATGTCTGGTAGGTAAAGCGACAATGCATATTTCACTGTGTGCGAATGGCGCGAAGTTCAAAGTTTTTGTGGAATTTGCTTCCACTAATTTACGAATTTATACAAATTTTCATTTTGTCAATTCCAGCTAGCAGTTAAAAATCGCGGTTGAAGATAGCGCAATCTGGCGTCGGTAGGTAATTTGCTGACGTAGAAGCGTTACATCGTTTGCCGTACAAAATAGGGGAAGTGTTCTATCTTCCTTTATATAATCTTTGCTACAACGGTAAAGAATAGGGCACTCGATTCAGTTCACTCCTCACGGAACATTAGTTTTACGCTTTAATCCGTTGTATTTAAAAGGTGGATATGATGCGTGAACATGGACTTACAAAATGCACCCCAAACAAGTATTTTCATCGACTAAAGAACATACCCAACATGGCAAGTATTTTTGACTGATTTGCTACACTTAACAAATATTTTTTGTCAGTTCTTGCTACCCTAAAGTAAGCAATGTATTGTGTCGTTAATATACCCTTTATTTTCTTACTTTGTTTTGCAATATTTTTGATGATTTTGATCTCTGCTTAAGAGGGGGTCTATGTTGTCAAATTGAAGAAAATGAGTCTACTAGCAAATTGAGATATAGCAATGATAGGAAATGTAAACTTTCAGCTCCATTTTCTTTTTGTTTGAGTAATAGTACATTCCGTTCAAATTTTCCATGCTCGATGTAATAGCAAGTCCTTCGCACGTTCGATGACATTTTTGTCCACATTTTTAATTAAAAGTGGCTCACCCTGTGATTTGTTAAGCATATATTTTTTTTATTATTATGACCACATAGACAAGCTTTTTCAAAATTAATTTATTAAACATTAAATAAATTCATTATGCATCAACCAACTCGAAATTTTCAGCTCGACAGTATTTCTTATTGTATTTCTTTATTAATCACTCCCCAGTGATATTTAAGATATACTTTTTTAAAAATTAATTAAAACCCATTACTCATCCCCCCAATTTGCAAACCAAAATGCACTCAAAAATGTAATAATTTATATTTTAAAAATAAACTGAACCATTATTTCCAAATTGGGGGCCAAATTTCATGTTTTCCAACTTTTAATATTTTCGATACATTTCGCTCAATATCTCAAATGTGAAAATAGGGTTTTTATGAAGAATGTCCTATTGACACGATGATCGTGGTCACTAACGTCGCCCGAAATGGCTATTGACACGATCATCGGCTGTGAGAAAGTGAATGGCTATGAAGCCGATAGGCGTACTGTGAGGTGTTCTTCTATGAGATTTTGATCCGAAATATTCTCCAGGACCAGATGGTTCACGCCCATTGGTCCTGGAGCATAAATAATCTAGAAATCTGGTCCTGGATGCATAAATATCTAATCAATATGGTCCAGGCCCTCATTTCCATATGGTCCTCGCAATAAAAGAGAATATTTGAATATGCTCCTGGAGCATCTGTAAAATATGGATCATATTTGAATACACAAATTGTTCCAGCCTAGGCAGAGGCATATATGCTCCTGGAGCCAGTGGAGAAATATTCTAAATCAAATACGGCTCCATGAACCACATATTGCTTATGGTCTGGAGCAATGCAATGTGGCACTAAAAATTTTGACTTCTAGTCTATTCGCGTCGATACGTTCGTCCCCCGGAGTTTTGGACCTATTAATTAGTCGGAGATTGGAACAAGAAAATTCAATGCACGTGCCACCACCGGGATTATCTTGGAGGACACTCCGGTCACACTAACTCACTCCACCTGCCACTAAAACATTTCATATATTCATTTTTGGAAACGCACATAGTGGTATCCAGGCCTTAACATTCCTCCAATACATGATTAACAGAATCTCCTGCGCCTCATTGAATATTTCACATCCGCAAATGGTACGACACCAATCACGTCAATCATCTCCATGGAGCACACCCATGAGACAAGGCCATTCCTTCTGATGAACTTGTGTGGCCTGTCGATATTTCATCATTGTTTCATTCCATTTGTGGATCACAAAGTGCTGATATATTGGTACCTTTTTGATCTAGAGGATACCCATTCACACGGACCAGTACCTTATGTCTCATTTCATCACATATGGTCGAAACAGCAGGTTTTTTATACAGCTTTAAAAAAAATTGCGCACTTTATTATTATTAATTATTTTATTATTTTATTATTTATATCTTTTATACAGGGTGGCCCGATCAGCATCAGCTGTTTTAACACAGGCCCTGTTACCCTACATACAGGATAAACTTATAAAATATATTCAAATACATATCAACATGATATTAAATACATAACCGAATGAAATTAATTGGAAAACAACATTCCAGAAAACTTATAAAACACCTAAATATGATAGA